>APFE030744921.1:0-32281 GCA_000404065.3 Pinus taeda
GTTTCTAGTACAGTTTTCTGTGTACAGCTGTCAGAGGAGTATCTACTTGTTTCAGATCTAGTTGGTGGAAAGGAGATTGGTTGATTCTTGATGATTGTGGATCCAGTTTGAAAATTGATGAAAAGTGATCCCTGGAAGAAAGAGAAGGTTGTAGCCTTCTGTAGGCCAGCACCTACGTACTAGTATCTTGGCTAGTGCAAAGGGGGTTGTTGCTCCCTTCCAAGAGAAACTGGAGAACGAGAGAGAGTTGTGGCTCTCTGCAGGTTGCAGCTTGCGTACTGGTAAAAAGACTGCACCAGTACATTGTAAAAGAAGTTTTCTAATTTAAAAGGAAGATAGAGACAAATTGCAGCAGGTGGTTTTCACCCACATTGGGTTTCCACCTTATATCTTGTGTTCTTGTGTCTGATTGTCTTTCTGCTATGTTTTACTGTCTCTGGATACTGTTATTAGATTTGCATCACTGACTAACAATCATCATCAGAAAGATTAATTAAAATAAAAGCATGTTCTGTATACGCGGTTTTTCTTCTGCATAACGGCGTACATACGCAGGTTTACTAAATTGAAGTAGCGTATATCAGTTGTTTTGAAAAAGAATAATTATCCTGATAATACTGATTCACCCCCCCTCTCAGTATTATTTTCAACAGGGGCTTCACCATAAGTGAAGCATATGCCAATCTCTATTAAAATGTTGTAGATGGCAAGTTCCTTATCTTGGTATTGTGTGTTGATGACTTGATACTTATAGGGGATGATAATTTGATCGACATGGGCTTGATGCATTACTTCCTTGGGATGGAAGTATGGGAGGGTGATGGTGAGTTTTTTGTGAGTCATGGTAAGTATTCCTCTGAAATACTTCATAGTTTTCACATGGAGAACTATAAGCATATGGAGACTCCTCTAGCTACAAAATGGAGGAAGGAGAGCTTCTTCAGGAGAGGCAGTAGATGCTACAAGCAGCTTGTGGGATCCTTGATGTGTCTAGTGAGCACAAGTCTCAATATATGCTATGCAACTAATCATCTAAATCAAACCATGGTGAATCCTACCAAGTTGTATTGGAAGGAAATAAAGAATGTGTTAAGATACCTCATAGGCACAACCAAGTATGGGTTATGGTATAGGAGGACAAAGGGACTGAAGCTCCAATGCTTCACTGATCTAGATTGGGCAGGGAGTCCATCAAATAATAAAAGTAATTCAGATGCTATCTTCAATGTTGGGTCTGCATTTATTTCCTGGTATAGTAGGAAACATAGGTTTGTGGCACTCATCTCAATAGAGGATGAATACATGGCTCCAAGTCAACCAGTATTTGAGGTCATATGGATGAGGAATATAATTATGGATATTTTCAGTCAAGAGATGGATCCGGCAGTAATTTATTGTGATAATCATAGTTGTATCAAACTATCTCATAATCCAGTATTTCATGATAGTTCCAAGCACGTTGATACCAGGTAACATCACTTGCAAGATTGTGTGTAGAGGAGAAGGTACATTCCAACTTAGGAGAAGGATGCAGATATATTGACAAAGGCATTTTCAAGAGGCAAATTTGATTTCCACACGTGTAGGATAGGGGTGGTGAAAAATCCCTTTCTTGTTAAGATGAAGTGTTATAAATTGTAGCAAGAAAGGCTCAATTTGACTTGTGCCTTAGTCAAATTGAGTAATTCAGTTTTCCACATCAACAGGATGACTTGGATTGTAGCTAACTAGAGTGACATGGCCTTATCTACTAGTTAACTTAGTAAATTTGAGTTATACACTAGAAGTAGAAGTTGTGCATGTAGTGAATGCTAAAATTTAGGAATCTAGTTCAGTTATTTTCAGTTGAACCCAGTTAACTAAGCTCAACTCTTTATTTGAGTCAATTAAAGTTCATTTGAGCAGTAGAATTGTTGTTAACTCTAGGATCTCTCAATTGAACTAGTCAATCAGCTAAAAATAGCCCATACATGCATGGAATTCAAATTGCCTAGCTAGAGTGGAGGAAAAGGCACATTGTAATTATCAATTGTATACTAGTTGAGTGTACAGACTTGGCATTGATGTAGGTGATTAATTCCTTGTCATTTGCACAAGGAAATAGGGAATTCCCATATCATTTAGGAGCCCAATTTCTCCTTAATTGCGTAAGTAAATAGGAGGAAGTTGAGGCTTTGGCTAATTGTTGGCTAGAGCATGATATTCAATAGGCGAACATGTTCATAGTGCATGGTATGCTTCAAGATTGAAGCAAGACATTGTAATAGTTTCTCATTCTCTTCTGATTAATGAAAAGCGACAGAGGGGTTTTTCCTAGTAAGGTTCCCCTGCAAAATCATTGTGTTCTCGTGGTTTTGTTGGCTACATGTCATTTCATGCATTTCTAAATTGTGATTTCCATTCCACAAAATTGTAGAGGAAAATTGTAATCTCTTATTTTCAGTTGGAATTCATCAGTAGTAGCAAATTTTTATTAATTTCTACACCCTCAATCCATATTTGGACAAGTCTGCACTAGTTTGTGGATGGCATATTGGTATATTCAAAAATCAAGAGAATAAAAAATATTAAGCAACAATGTTACAATTGATAAGAGAGCACAATATTTAAACCAAACTCAGCAAGTGTGGATTTTTCCAGCCACAAGTTCAATATTTGGGACACGTTGTCTCCAAAGGAGTAGTAGTGGATATGGATAAGATAAAGGCCATCATGCAATGGTCTACTCTTCAAAGTGTGATAGAATTCATATCCTTCATGGTATTGGTCAGTTACTTCCAGAGATTCATTTGCAACTTCTTAAAGATTGGGAATCCAATCACATTGTTGCAAAGAAAAGGAATTAGTTCCAATGAATATCAAAATAAGAAGCCAAATTTGAGCAATTGAAATATTTTCTTAGGCATGCACCGATATTGAGGATAGTAGACCCAAGGAAATATTATGTGTTGTGCACGGATTCCTACAAGGAAGAGCTCAGTGGAGTGCTAATGCAAGAAGGACAAGTTGTATGTTATGAATCAAGAAAGTTGAATAAGCATGAGTGCAATTATGTCATCCATGATTTGGAATTAGAAACAATAGTGCATGCACTAAAAGTGTGGAGGAATTACCTCCTTGGAAGAAAGTTTATCCCAATGTCATAGCTTGGAGGGATGAAGTATCTCTTTCATCAGCCCAAGTTGAGTGTGAGTTAGGCAAGGTGGCTAGCCTTAATTAATGAGTTTGATTTTGAAATCAAGTACATCAAAGGTAAGGAAAACAAGGTAGTTGGTGCACTTAGCAAAAGGATACAAGAAGCTCATGTGGAAAATATCAGATCATGTGAAATTGGCATTAAAGAAAAGATTAAATAGGTGATGTAGTGGGATGAATGGTACCTGCAAGTGCAAGAATGCTTGTAGTAAGATCCTGATGGGGCATTGAGAAAGAAATACTCCCTCACAGAGGATGGATTGTTAAATTACAAAGGAATATGGCACATACCTTGTATGGGTGACTTGAAGAAGCTCATTTCTAATGAGTTTCATAAAAGACCATATTCTATTCATTCAGGTTATCAGAAAATGATAACAGCTATGAAAATATGTATTATTGGTCAGGCATGAAAAGGATGTGTCAAAGTACATTGCCAAGTGCTTGGACTGTTAGCAAGTAAAAGTGGAATGTCGAAACCCAGTAGGATTACTATAGCCAATCCCCATTCCTGAGTGGAAGTGGGTAGTCGTCTTAATGGACTTCATTATTGAACTACCAAGGACATCTAAGCAGCATGATTTCATAATTATGGTGGTATATAAGTTGAGCAAGGTAGCTCATTTTGTAGCTATTAAATCTATTGATAAAGCAAGTGATATTTCTCATATTTCTATAAAAGAAATAGTGATATTGCACGGTGTACCCAAGAATATCATCTCAAATAGGGATGCTAAGTTCACCTCTAAGTTTTGGAATACATTGTTCATTGTTTTGGGATACAGTTAGCCTTTAGCACAACATACCATTATCAAACAGTTGGGAAAACTGAAAGAGTTAACAGGGTGCTAGAAGACATGCTAAGGATGTATATTATGCATTAACCAAAGAGGTGGGAATATTTTTTACCTTTGGTAGATTTTTTCTACAACAATTGGTACTAGGAATCATTAAATGTGAGTCCATTTGAGGCTCTTTATGGAAGAAAATTCAATACAGCTATCTATTGGAATGTCCAGTGAACAAGGTGTATATCTATCCAAATATGCTTAAGGGAATGGAACATGAAGTAATTGCTATCAAGCAGCAATTGAAGGTAGCTCATGATAGGAAAAAGAGTTATGCATATCAACAAAGAATTCATAAAGAATTAATATTGGGGGAATTTGTTTAGCTCTGCATAAGATCAAGGAAAAGTTCATTAAAGATTGAGTCATGTGCAAAGCTATCACCCAGGTTTTTTGGACCATTTCATATAATCGAAAGAGTCAAACTAGTGGCCTATAGATTGGCATTCCCACCTACAGTGAAGGCTCATGATGTCTTCCATATCTCCTTGCTTAAAAATTGTGTTCATGATGTTAATCATGTTATTGATTGGCCTGTGATACAGGTGGAATCCGAGGGAGAATTCTAGCCAGACCTAATGTGCATTCTGGATCGGAAGCAAATTTCTCTCCAGAATCAAGTAATCGAGTAGGTCAAGGTGTAGTGGAGGCATTTTGGATCAGATGACGCCATTTGATGGATGAGAAAATGAGGGTAACATACCCATTTTTTATTGTTGTGTAAGAAAATGTAAAGAGAATTGCTTGTGTATAAAGCTCACTGTGATTTTTTTGTTCAATATAGAGTATGGTTGAATTGTGTTCGAGTACAGAACATTGAGGACGGTGTTCCTCTAAGGGGATGGGGTTTGTAACATCCCTTTTCGGTTTCTCCCTTATGTAAATATTTCCATGTGTAATTGTAATTCATTATGATAATATGAAAATTACTGGACTAAGAGAGAGGAAATGAAT
This sequence comes from Pinus taeda, assembly GCA_000404065.3. Taxonomy (NCBI): domain Eukaryota; kingdom Viridiplantae; phylum Streptophyta; class Pinopsida; order Pinales; family Pinaceae; genus Pinus; species Pinus taeda. Next base: position 4,998 of record APFE030744921.1, read on the forward strand.
TCATAGATTGGGATGTGAAGTTGCATGGGAATGGCTTGGGGAAATACCAAAAAATTAATGCATAAAATTATCTCCACCTATCCCTATTACATTAAAAAAAAGATGTACAAGCATTAAAATTGTTGTATGGGAACTTGAGAAATGACGAGCCAGTCTTGTGGGGCAGGGACATTGATCAACACACAACAAAAATAACAGGAAAGTGATATTCACTCAGCTGGGAGGCATCACTCAAGATAGATAAGAAGAGAAGAGATATATAGTGGAAGAGTAAGTGCAGTCATGTTGAGGAGTGAACGAAAATACCAAAGCACAGTGGTTGCGCTGCAACAAGAAAGAAATAACTTTAGCAGTGTGTGGAAAGCACTGGAAGAAGCTCAATATAAGCTCAAGCTCAATAGCTAGCTGAGGGATATTAGAGAAATATGAAATTGTGGTGCTGAGAAGGTAGATAAATAATGGACTTTGGACTCTTATTTATAAGGTGGAGAAAATGGGTACTCGGGGACTTCTCTCGATCTTTTCACAAGCAAAGAATATAAAGGTGGACTCTAGAATCCCATGAAAGCTATCAGGTGGAGGCATGATGTGCTCTGGGTTCCTATTGAATTTCAATTGGAGGCACCATGGGCTCTGGATTCCTGTCGTATAAATCAGGTGGAGTCATCGCGAGCTCTATATTCCTGTAGTAATAATTGGGTGGAGCACTACATGCTCAAGATTCCCAGATGTGAATTTTTGGGTGGATACATTGTGCTCTTTGGATTCCTGGTTGTCACGTGGAGACACTGTATGTTTTGTATCCCCATTTGTTGTGACTTTACTAGTGTGAAATTCCCTTTCTCACTTCACTCCACATGATCTAAATATGTCTCAGGGGTGGTTAACTACAAGAAAGGATAGTGATGTATTTGTCCTAATTTTAGGAGGAAATTTGAAGTCCCTCTCCCAGTTTCTAGTCATTCAGTTACTAAGATAAGTTACTTGCTTGTATCTTGTAGATGTTGGTGCAATATGAATGATGAATAATGATATTACATGATAATGGGTGTATTAGAACTATCAATGAGGATATGTATTCTTGTGCGTTGTAATGTGATGATTTGTGAATGATTTCCATGGTTGTAAGGTACTTGCAGATCCTTGTGATGTTGATATACTCCTGAATGGAATGGTTACTTGCATGCTTAAGTTTGATTATTGACTTGACCAACTCATTAATACTACGTGTGATTTTTCCAATATATGATATGCATGAATATCTTGAACATTTTTTGTCTAAAGGTTGTTGAAGGCCTCTAGTTAGTACTGTGTATAATTGTTTAATAATACCTAGAAAACAATTATGAGGTGTGCAAATCCATGGGTTGTAGAAATAATTAGCTTTGTTGTTAAAGAGTTGCTTACAACACGCTAAGGGATCACACATACCTTTGTTATTTATGATGGGCCAATGTTTTCTTTCTAGTAACAATCCAACACTAAGATATTACATCCCATGTGCTAGGAATAGCTATGTAAGGCCAACAAATTCCTTGATACTTCGAGTCTGGGGTCATAGACAATAAGCCTATATTTAGGCCAAATGAGGCTTGATAGTTTATGAAGGAAGGGTGACAAAGCTATGAAGGCATGGAGATAATGGAAAATTTCTTGTTACTTAATAAGGAATTGCATGTCACGCCACATCAAGGTTGTCATAAGGTCTAAGTAGAATTTGGCATGGTTGACAAAGGCACGGAATGGGAAAATCCCAGACACCTACCCTTGAAATTTTTGTTGCACAGCTGAGGTGTGACAATGGGTTCATCCAAGTTGGGCACATCAGAGTTTCTAATGGAGGGCATGACAGACACCCTCTTTTTCCATCAATGGGGAAGCATCACTTGTTCAAAGTTCTAGGACTCGGTGGAACCCCTAACTCAAGATGAGGTGGAAGATGCCATGTGGGACAAGGTTGATGTGTACTCATGACGTGGCTAAGTTGTTCACGGGGCACACTGAAAGTGTGACACGTGGCATGTTGAATATCCCTTTTATTGACTAGAGGGGATAGTTTTGGATGACATGTGACACCCTCATGGAATTCCATGTCACGGGATGATGGTAGCATGACATTAGCATGATGTTGTAGGAGAAAGAGATGTGGAGGTTAGACTGATGTGGTGATACACATGATTGGGGGCCACATCACTGTGGAGATTAGGACTGTGGAGGAAACTTGTGGTGCCATTTTATGGCAGGCCATGGAGTAAATAGAACCCGCAGATAAATAGAAGGTGCAGGACAGAGATTATATCGATTACCTAATGAGAATATTCATGGCATGTCGTGAAGGCCAGGATGGAGTACGCAAAGAGATGGGGGCTTAGTCTTATTGGAGCACTAGGCGGGGAACCTCTCCATTGGTTGATGAGAGTAAGTCCATCATGGCATGGTGGTTTGGAATAGAGCGTTCTTAAAAGGTTGGAGTATTATTGTATTGATGTTGTGGCATTATGACCTGGACAATGCCACATTGGACCTCGTGTGAGGCGGTGATGACACGTGGTTGATCCTTGTTAAGGTGGAAAGGTGATGGTGCCAAAAATTTAATTAGGCATAACTTTTGATCCAAGAACCAGATCGAGGAAAAATTTATATTGATGAAAATATCTCGATGAAATGAATTCAATGGTATTATCTAAAGTTAATTCTGCTAACTTTGGGGAAAGGAGAAGTTTTTTAACCCCATTTCCATGATGAAATAATGGAGGTTGGGTTAGTTAAAATTAACACCTCCCTTCCAACCAAGATTAATCAAGGGGGGTGGGAGGGACTGTTACAAATATGTTGTGGAATGAATAGAGAAAGATTGATTATGTATTTGTACTAAACATTTACAATTAATGTTGAGAAATTATGTTACAAGCTTCGGGACCAAAAGTGTTATAGGCCATTTTTCACATCTAGTCATAAGGACTACAAACTGGATCAATCAACATCCATGAACACCTTGTCATCATCCCTACACAAATCCCTAAGCATGAATCTCTCAAACACCTGAGTTTATGACCTTGACTACTTCATTCTAGTGCTTTTAAGGCCCAACACACCCTAGCCCTTGAGAGACTTGGATTCAGCAACAGGTTGTGTAGTTTTGTACCTGCTCTGATCAGAGTAGGTCTACCCTTGTTGGGGGTTCGAATATCCTAGAAATTCAAGAAAAATGAAAATAATCCCAAAGCTTCATCTTCCAAAAGCTTCTAAGAGTTGTTACAACCATTTACCTTAGATAAGAACTTTGAATCGTATCTCATCCTACCTTATACATTTCACCTCTTATCCCTTAAGCTCATCCTCCCATCAAGAGTGGATCTCAAGCCTAGATTGGTAAATGGATAAGAATTCCTAAACTACCATCCTCTCCTATATATTTATTGTCATCTACAAGCTATAAGTTTTATTTTGGAGACTAATCATAACCTTGTGATGTTTCTTTGATCATAAGAGAGTTATCCTTCCCATGCATTAGGGTTGCTTTGAGGTATACATTGTGGCAAGGAAGGACAAGTCAACTTGGGAGGATCTATACAAGATGAGCTTCTATTTTTGGTTGTAAACTCTCTCCCTTTCATATTAACATAAATATTATATCGTTTTCTTACATGTGTTATGTTATGCTTATGTACATGTGTTTCAATGCTACGTTGATCCATTGAATAGAGTGATTGGATAATGCTACATAGATGTTGTAGATCTTCGGTTTTTGTTGTTTGTTTGTGCGAGTTCTAATTACAGTTATCAAAGCTACAGTTGGAGCTAACAAGATAAGAAGAGAGAAGATCTTGCGATGAATCACAAGTAAGCATCTTTCCATTCTCGAATTATTCTAAGGAAAACTTTAGTCTTTGATTTCTATTGTTCTAGACCAGGCCACTAGGTTTAGGGAAGATACTTTTGTCCGCAGTCGTAGATTCTGTATAACAAATTGGCGACTCCACAACATTTTGGTGGCTACCCAAAGTAAATACTATGATAATGGGAATCCTTCAAACAGTCAAGCTACTAATCAACCTACCAATTCAACCTCATCTCCATCAGACTCTATGCCAAATGTTGTACCTACTGAATTAATGATTAAGCCTCCCAAGGGTGTTATCCATAAATTGACATTTAACCCTCGTGCACAAACTGCTCAAAATTGTAACATAGTTGAGGACATGGCTTAGGATCCATCAGCTACGTAAACTCTTGAGGTGTTGCAAAATTTCCCCACACAAAAGAAGTCTTAGCTCTCTACAATTGGATGTATTGATCCTTCAGATTCCAACCTACTAGTCTTTAACCATGAGAACCATACACCTTGACTTTCAGTTCAATTAGCCTTCATGATCTAGGTTGTTGTTCATGGTAATAATATTCATCATTCCATTGTGGATGAAGGTGCCTCAACCTGTATTATGTCCCTTTCTTGCTAGAAGGCTATTGGTTCTCCCTAATTAAGCTAGTCACCAACCACTTTGAAAGATTTTGATGGAAGAACTTATAAACCATGTGGGATTTTGAATTTTCTGTGGATAGAATTAGGTGGCAAGTCTATATCAGTAGAAGTTGAAGTAATCAACAAACCTATAGATTATAATCTTCTCATGGTTCATACATGGGTCTATGCCATGGTTGCAGTTGTTTCCACATATTTTCGAATAATCATTTTTCCATATAAAGGCGGTATCGTAGCCATCAACCAACTCACTTTATTTTCCCCTGATTCTTTAGTTATTGGAAGTGTCCCTCTCGTGGGGGAACCCCTCACCCGTATCAGCATGTTGGAGTTGGACTTCTTAAGGATTCCTCTCTCATGTGAACCTTTATGCTTCCTCCTCCCCTACTGCCTGAAAAATCTACTTAGGTTACATATATCAATATGATCTCTTCTTTTACTACTCCAGGTGATCCATGGGTAGTATTAGATCGATCTAATATGGATAGTTTTCATGATTGTATGTCGCTTAGCCTCATTTAGCTAAATTACGAATCCATCCATTCGACTTGCAGCTTATAATGACCCTTCCTCTTTGATTGACTGGGTTTACCATTCTTTAGATTATGGTATGTCATCTAATCCTTTCTCTCATACATTTTCCACCGATGAGAGCATCATGGAGATCATGATGCTAGATGATGCACCATGGGACAATCATCGCCATTGTTCCTCCTTACCAGATTCCTTCGAGGACAATCTTAATGAACTTTATCGACCCAAAATTATTGGGCTATCTACGAATTCTGTATCCATTTACGATGTCAATTATAACAAGAACTTGTGTAACATTGAAGATACCATTCCTCTGGACATTTCAATTAAACCCAGCATTGTCAAAAATATACATATCAATGCATCTTTCTCTCCCAGTGAGGTCAAGACTTATAAAGCCCTATTCCAGGAATTCAGAGATGTTTTTGCCTAGTCTTACAAAGAAATTCTTGGTATCGATTCAAACATCGTTGTGCACGAAATTAAAACATATCCTGATGCTAAACCAGTGCAAAAATTCCTTCACCCTTTTCATCCGAAGAAAGCCGCTACTATCAAATCCAAATTTGAAAAACTTTTACGAGTTAGTTTCATCTATCCCATACCTTTAACTGATTAGGTATCTAACATTGTTCATGTCATGAAAAAACTAATCCGTGTGTGCATTGATTATTGAGACATCAATCGTGCTTGTTCGAAAGACAAATATCCCACCACATTCATCAACCAAATCATTGATGATTTTGTTGGTTGTGCAATATTTTCTTTTATGGATGGTTTCTCTAGCTATAATCAAATCAACATTCTCCCAATGGATCAACATAAAATTGCGTTCATTTGTCCCTAGGGCACATTTGCGTATAAAAAACTCCCTTTTGGATTAAATAATGTTGGGGCTACATTCCAGAGGGACATGAATTCTTCCTTCCATGACAACAAACATATTGTGAAACCTTATTTGGATGATTTTCCTACTCATTCATGACATCGGATCGATCACCCGACGCATCTTAGGGCCATATTTTTACGATGTAGACATTATAACATCCGACTCAATCCACATCAATTTGTGTTTTGTGTTAGCTTTGGTCATATTCTTGGATTTGTTATATCAAGACAAGGAATTTGTATTGATCCTTTGAAAGTCCAAGCGATCATCGATCTGCCTGCTCCTTCTTCCCTCCTTCAGATTCAACGACTCTAAGGGAAGGCTAACTTTGTTTGGAGGTTTGTTCCCAATTATGTCGAACTAACCAAAGGATTTACTCGCTTGCTAAAGAAATGGGCCCCCTTCCATTGGTATGACGCTACTCAATAGGCATTTGATGCCTTAAAATATGTATTGATTCAAGCATATTTTTTATACCCCCCGGATTACCAATGTAATTATTTCCTGTACCTCATGGCTACAAGTACTATCATTGCTATGGTATTGATATAGGAGGATGATATAGGAACTGAACATCCTATTTATTACTTGAGTTAGAATCTCAATGATACCAATGTCAAGTACACTCATGTTAAGAAGTTAGCTTTTGCAGTTGCTCAAGTTGTCTAGAGGTTTCTCCATTACATCTTGCTCCAAAAAACTATGGTTGCTTCAAATTGCAACCCCATGACATACATCCTATCACGACAATTACTAAAGGGGAAATACTCTAAGTGGATTGTCATCCTGTAAGAGTTCGATTTGGAATTCATCAAATCCAAGTGGAAGAAATCCCTAGTTTTACTGAGTTAATTTGTGACCTTCCTAATTCTTAAATGAAAACGACTTTCAACGATTCTATTCCATATGAGTCATTGTTTTTTATTTCGTCATCTGACCTGTGGTATGGAGACATTCTCATATATCTCTAGACCCAGACTTTCTAGTCTGATACCTCTCGCTCTAACCAGTGACATATCAGATATCAAGCCAAACATTATATTGTAATTGGTGACACTCTCTATCTTTGCAGTATCAATACAATTTTTCAAAGGTGCCTCACCCATGAGGAGGCTGAGAAATTCTTAAATGAATTCAGTTCTGGGGCATGTGGCAGTCATTTTTCTAGATATGCCATCGCGTAGAAGATCCTATGTGCTAGTTACTCTTGGCCCACCACATTTTTCAATTGTATCTTCATTGTCCAGAAGTGTCATGCATGCCATATTTTTGATCGAAATCCTCGTGCTCCTCCTTCTCCTTCGCATCCTATTATTTTCGTTGGTCCTTTTTCGAAATGGAGCATTGATTTCATGACATGTAACTCTCACTCAACCAGGTGGCATGGCTATATCATCATAGCAGTTGATTATTTTACCAAATGGGACAAGGTGAGGCCTACATATAACAATACTAGCAAAACAACTGCTTTATTTTTCTTCAACCATGTCATTACGCAGTTTGTTTTTCCGCAAGTTGTAGTTACAGACCATGGAAAACATTTTTTCAATCACATGATGTCTGAACTGACTGCCAAGTTAGGACTTTCCATGAAATTCCATCCCTCAAACTTGTTGAAATCCTCCCTGCCACTTCTGCATAAGAGGAACGTCTCTTACATCTGACGTGTTTCAATGAAACCCATCGAGATGTCTCTATGGCTAACGAAGTCCATAAGAAACATATCAAGGCAAAATATGACAAGAGTGCCAAGCCTCATGTTTTCTCAGAAGGAGAACTTTCTTCTATTATATGATCAAGACTCTGATAAATTAGGATCGGGGAAGTTCGAGCCAATGTGGCTAGGTCCATATATTTTCAAACGTGTTCTTGCTAAAGGGGCCTATGAGCTAGTTTATTTTGATGGAGTTCCCTTGGCGCAACCTACAAATGGGTTGTACTTAAGGAAATATTATACTTGAGTTTTTGCGTAGTGCACTTTTTACATATTGTATATAGGTGTGATTGAGTATGTTTGCAGTATGTTCCCTTCAAAGTTTCTTAGGTCTCTGTTAATCATGTTTACATTTTTTTTGCAGATGTTGACATCCCTCGAATCATACGTTGGTTGTGATGATGGTGCTAGTCGTGATACCCAGAACCTCTCTTCCACATCTTGGGCTATATATGATCCAAATGGTGAGTTAGTGAGTTTACAAGGAATTTTTCTCGGTCACTCTATAAATAACATTGTTGAGTATAGCGCAGTGATCAAACTATTGTCTGATCTCATTTCACATGATATCCACCATATAGTTATCAAGCTTGACTCACAGCTTGTAGTACTACAATTGACTAATGTCTATTCGGTTAGAAGTCCAATTATGTTTTGCATGTTTATGAGGGTTCACCTTCTAGAAAGATATTCTGATTTCATCCAGTATCAACATATTTCTAGAAATCTATGTACATTGACAGATTCACTTGCTAATCATGTTATAGATATATATTTGCGGCACATGTAAATTAGTTCAATACACATCACATCATATTGAAGGAAACAATAGAACCATAAGAAACATTGAAGATAGTTTTATATATATATATATATATATATATATATATAATATTATATAATAGATACATATAAATATCTATATAATATATAATATATAAATATAGATATATAGATATATCAAAGTTTTGGTTTAACAAAATTTGTGCTGAGACACATGTGGCCACACGGCCTAAAACATACATGCAGTCAAAATATGGCTACAAGTCTCCTAGTAGACTAATAATAGTGCTCATGGTAGCACGCCACCACTCGAGCCATCTTGCACAGTAGCCCATTGATACATCTTGGCACGCCAATAGTATGTAGTTGCAGTCTGATATGGAGCTCGTCGACCCTAGTCTCAACTATGCCATGGGTCAACCCCTCCATATGAGGCTCAATCTCTGCTAGGGTCTTAGCCACATCAACATCTTGTAGTACCTTCCATCCTACTACAACATATTGTACTTTCATTGGTGTCTGTTTTGGGTCTCCTACATGATGAAGATAAGAAGAGCCCACAGGTAGAACGAGTCCAATATCTGCATGTGTACTAACCCGTAGTTTAGTCTTGGATACACCGAAAATCATGAAAAATTGTAAAACTTAAAAGTAAAAAAAAATGGTCAAAATGTCTTATCTATGGAACCCCATTGTTCACCATCAAGAAGCATGAGCTCCAAGTCTCTACGGAAATACATCCCTACGTATGGATAGTCTTCTATCATAATAAGATGCATGCACAACTAGCTAAAGAAGACTAGTGTGAAGCTCATCAACGAAGGACCTACATGCCTAGACATGAGATCCACCCATCTCGTCATCTGTGGGACTCTCAGATCAGTGGGCTCGAGCGCAATATGTTGTGGCCAAAGCAATGGAATTCGCTCTAAAGCAAAAGAAATCATACTCGAACCATAGCCAAAGTTTTTTAACTATCCATCTTATGCTTTAGTTAGCTTCTCTTTCATGTTTACCAGTACCCATTCACTTCAGTTGAATATCGTTGACTCCAAACATTCTAGAGTGTGCTGCATATGTGACTTATTCGCCATATGAAGAGATGCACTACATCCAATCTGATAATAATGAACAAGATTGTTGGCAAACGGACTACATCCTTGATGTCTATATTCCCATCCTTAGTGAGTTGGTATCTTGGTCGACAATGTCACTGACATAATATTTGATTGTTCCTCCACCTCTTTGAACCAGACAAAGAAACGAGGGCACCTCACCTTTAAAGACTAGTCAATAAATGCATATCCTTTACCTATATCTCTATTTTATGTGCATCAATTTTTATTTCTTGCACTTGAAAATCCCATGCACGAACAAGATACCTCAATAACTCTATTTGTTGCCTCATACCAACAAACCAAAAGAATTTTAAGAGCCCACAATCTCTTAAAGCCTGGATTGTAGCAAGATCATTACCTACAGTAAAACCTTGTTCTTGATGTTATCTTTCCCTCCATATCAAGGCCATTTTGTTCCAATAGACACCTACAACATCAAAGGGAGAATCATTAGGATGAATTTCATGCAAAAAACTAGTAAAAATTTGAGACAAACAAGCAAAATCAAGTTGGGGATTGCGCCAAACGCACCCACCTAAGGGCAGAAAATGTGTTGTAGTATTGTCCTCAGCTCATTTTCCTCTTGGTCAACACACCTTTCAACCTTTTAGGGTTGCATTGTAACTATGGCAAGGAATTAGAGCCCTGAAGGCCTCAAAACCTTGAAAAATGTGTATGAAATCACAAAATGGAACCATGAAAATGAAGAGAAAAGTTCTATCTCCTACTTGGAAGTGACAGTGCTTGAAATGATTCATTGGATTAGTCACAATAAGCTAGAGAAGATAGGGGAAAAAATTGTCAAACTCACTCTCCAAGAGGTAAATGTGAAATACTAAAAATGAATTACATTTTGCTTATTTTATGGTCATTTTCATCATTAAATTATTAATTCATTAGTGTTTTGACCTAAATATGACTCATTTTATCATGAAACTGGTACTTTTAATATTTTGATGGTGTTTTGAGCAAGATGATATCTGTTTTAATGGATTTCACGATGTTTGGATTGAAATGGGTCATTTTGACCAAGGAACATACTTTATCACTTTTCAGGCTTTGTAAACCTTGAAAAAGGAACCCCATGAAGTCCTCTTTTAGCTCTTTTTAGACTCCCCAAATATGAAAATATTGTCGAGCACTTGTCTTTTTGAACTCGTTAAAGTAAATGAAAATATGTCTACTGAGTATAAGTATAACCCTTTTCCGCATTGAGCTAGACTAACTACGAAAAATGAATACCCTAGTCGAACATGGCTAAGAGATTCTCCTGAGTATTTTTTTCTACCTTTTTGGACTCAAGGTACTATCTACGAAATTGAATCTTTGAAATTTTCTTTTTCATCTATTTTTCAAACTCTCTAAACATGAAAAAGATGTCGAGTTAGACCTTCATTGGACTTGTAAAAACTCATCAAACATGACGCGACTGAACCACTCCTTCTCAGGGTTTGTTAAACATACTTGGATGGATTCATCTAAAGGATGAACTTACAGTTCAAGAATATGTTATCCTCCTCAATCTTGTTAAAAAATAAAGAGGTACTCACCATCAATGGTTGGGGAAATTGGGAAAATGGGATATTCCACCTACTAATGGCAGTGAGTCACTCTTGAACACGACACTCTTCCATTTCATCTTCGTGGTTGTTGGGTTGGGAAATATGCTTATATTTTGGTTCATCGTGCCATTTCAGAGCCTCCATTTTCAATTCTGGTTCAATGCTACCAATTCTGCTCAGTTTTGTCAATGTGTTCAAGAGAAGTCATTCAGTTGATATTTTCTATGATACTCTTAAGCCTTCATTCCATGTCTGTCGTTCTTGAACTAGTTCCACATCAAATTCATTTTGTCTTGAATCATGATACCCATTTGGTGTTCTTGATGGGGGATACATCAAGACCCTACTGCAACAGGTTGCTTCCTATCGACATCAGCTCATTATCTAGGAAGTTGACTTATAAACTCTTCCTTCAGTACCTTGGGACTTGCATACATCAATGGAAATTTCCTCTCTCTTAGAGAAAAAAATTCATCATTACCCTTCATCTGACAAATTTTGTGTGGTGTTCAACTTCAACTCATTCATTGACACCATATGGATTGTACTGCAGTAACTTGAGAGCCATTAACATCATCAGTGGTTTCTCTCACATCTGTTAATGACTTACATCATTGGCCAATTATCAGATGGTTTCTTCCATGTTCGACTCCAACTCTTCTATTCACATTGTTAGACTCGTACAATGGATGATCGAGTGAATGATATAGAAGGCCTCGGATCTAGTTTCATCCATCTGGGTTGCGATTTAAGGATTAATGCAAGATCACAATGTATGATGGCTATGATCATACAAACAGTCATCCAATCATTGGTCCACCCTTTGTCATCAATGGACATGTCATTTTTATCATTGTACAGGTAATGTTAGCTTATGTGTTGAGAATCGGTATGCCTCCCTAAACAAAGATATCATGATGAAAATGTATTGTAGAAGGTGATGATCTGACCAATTTTTCTTGATCCGAACTTATCACAAGGTAAATCACTTCAGTCATCAGTTATTGTTTCTGAACTTGCGCTTTAGGGGGCAATATGTTATAGACCCTTTTGTCATATTGGATCAATAGACCTACAAACAGGATCAATCAACATCCATGAACACCTTGTCATCATCCCTACACAAATTCCTAAGCATGATTCTCTCAAATCCCTTAGTTTCTAACCTTGAATACTTCATTAAAGTGCTTTTAAGGCCTAGCGCACCCTGTCCCTTTAGGTACCTACGTTCAGTAACAGGTTGCTCAATTCAACACTTGCTCTTATCAAAGCATGTCTGCCCTTACTGGGGGTGTGTTGATTCTAGAGATTCAAGAAAAATAAAAAGAATCCTAAAGCTTCTTCTTCTAGAAGTTTCCAGGAGATGTTACAACCATCCATCTTGGATAAAAACTTTGAATCTTATCTCATACTACCTTGGTCATTTCACCTCTTATCACTTGAGCTCGTCCTCCCATCAAAAGTGGATCTCAAGCCCAGAATGGTAAATGGATAAGAATTACTAAACTACCATCCTCTCCTATATATTTATTGTCATCTACAAGCTAGAGGTTGGCTTTTGGAGACTAATCATACCCTTATGTTGTTGTTGTGATCATAAGAGAGTTATCATTCCAGTGCATTAGGGTGGCTTTGAGGTGTACATTGTGGCAAGGAAGGACAAATCAACTTGGGAGAATCTTTATAGGATCATCTTCTACTTTTGGTTCTAAATTCTATCCCTTTCATATTAATACAAAGAGTATATTGTTCTCCCACATGTTTTTGTTATGCGTATGAACATGTGTTTCAATGTTATGTTGATCCATTGAATAGAGTGATTAGATAATGCTACATGGATGTAGTATATCTTCAGCTTGTGTTGTTTGTTTGTGCGGGTTCAAATTATAGTGATTGGATCTATGGTTGGATCCGACAAGCCAAGAGGATAGAATAGCTTGCGACGAATCAAAAGTAAGCATCTTTCCATTCTCCAATTCTTCTAAGGAAAAATTTATAGCATTTAATTTATGTTGTTCTATACTAGACCACTAGGTCTGGGGAAGATACTTATTTCTGCAGTCATAGATTCTTTATAACACCAAGGATAGGGCCTCACATGTGGCATTAGAGCCCAAATTTAAAATTTGAGCCCCAAACCCACTAGAATAGGCTTAACTTCCCTTGACCCACCATTATATTTCTTACCTAGTTTCTTACTTGTAAGAGGAGAAGAGAAAAAAATAAAAATTGAGTTAGAAGGACTATATGGTTGGCACAAATAAATAAAAATACAAATCAAAATAAGAAGGTAAGAAAAATTATTGAGTTCACTCCACAAAAAGGTGGTTTCCCTTAGAATTAAGTAGTAGGTTATAATAATGTCGCTTCATGTTAATTTGGAAGCTCAGTGATGAATTCCAACCACAACACTAGATTTCTCTTTTCAAGGGGACCAATTTTGCCTATTGAAGCACACAATTTGGACAAGGGAGTGTGTACTTATGAATAAAATCCCACATATGCACATTTGGATAGGTCGGCCCCAACAGGAAATTGGTCACCCTTAGAAGCTTATAAATACAAGTGACCTCAAGCTCATTTCTAGATCACCAATCATCTTCTTCTTATCTTCTTCATTGATTGGTTCACACAGGTCAAAGGTTGGGTTGAGGAAATTGGTTTGTACAAATCAGAAAATATGGGGTTCCAAAGCTCGCGCATGTTCTAGGGTTTTTGGTAACAACCACAGGCTCGTCAAAAGAAATTTTTGCCTATAACCATAGGCTTGTAGGCTCAAGGTTGTGGTTGGAAGCTCTCAACCACATGGATCCTTCCTCCTCCATGTGGTTGAACTCTAGGATTGGATTTTGGAATTTGACCATAGCTAACCACAGTTGACCAAAGGCTGGACAAGTTGAATTTGATTTGGGTTGTTGCTAGGAACATACTTCTAAATGTTGATAGGTTAATTTTGTTGGATGATTTTCTATTGGGCTCATTTTACTCTCTGTTTAACATTTTATGAAAATCTAATAAAAGAAGAATTTTCAAATGGTTTTTCCTCCTTATGGGATTTTCCCCGGTCTTTGACCAAATCCGGTGTCTCTTTTTGATGTGTTGATTGTCTCCTTTGTCATTGCATTTATCGTTTTGTTTTCAATTACCGTTGATGATTGGAAATATTAATTGTTATTGAAAAGATTGCTAATTAGGTAATTAAATTGGGCTAAAGTATTTGAAACAACATAGAGCAGTGTGAAAATTAACATGGTATCAGAACTAAGGTGAAGGAAAAGCCCAAAAGGAGACCAGCATTGAAGAAATCATCTTTGGGAAGTTGACGAAGCCTATATAATCAAGTGAATATGTCTTCCTCTTTCTTCAAGGAGCATGAGAATTTGGGTGACTCATCTAACTTAGTTGCATGGAATATTAGGTTGGAGATTATAGCTAATAATAATGATGTTTTGGAATACACTCAAGGAAAGGTACCTGAGCCTCCAGACAATGATTTTGTTGCTGCTAAGAACGAGTACAAGAAAGGTGAGATAAAAGCAAAGAAAATTATATCTGATAGTTTACAAGATAACTTACTTGCATATGCTGGAAATTTTAGGAAGACTAAGGACATGTATGATAAGATAGTCAGCATGTATGAATTCAAAAATTTGAATGAAATCATCTCCTTGAAAGATCAACTCAAAGACGTGAAGACGAACAAAGGATAATATGTGAAATTCTAAATTATGAGGTTATGACATCTTAGAGATCAATTGTAAAGAGTTGGAGAAATTGTGTTTGACAGGGAATTGGTGGTTGTAACTCTTAGAGGTCTCCCTCCCATTTGAGAAACATTCATTACTACTATAAGAAACAACAATACCTTTGTGTCATTTGATGATATTTTTGGAAATCTCACTCAAGAAGAATCAAGGATGATATCAAGAGGAAGGATACAAAATCATGAAGAAGGAGAGCCCGATGCATTCATCACTCAAAACAAGAATAATAAAGGAAAAGGATGTCCATCAAATTCAAGAAATCCTCCTCCTCAAAATACAAAGAGAAGGAATGATAGAGCATCATCTCACATTGAATTTTACAATTGTCACAAGAAAGGTCAGTATGCTCAAGATTTCCTCAAAAAGAACAATGGTCCACGCCACAACACTAGAAGCAACAACAACATATTTGATGATCTAATAAAAAGAGATGATTAAAGGAATGATCGCAATGGAAGATATGAAAGAAGAAGAAGAGATGCTCCAAGTGATCATGAACAAGATCATCATCCTCAAAAGAAGTCAAGATACTCCAGGTATGAAAGTAACGTTGGAAATCAATCTGAATATATTCTTATTTCTACTCTCACTGGTTCTTCTCCTCTGATTCGTGGGATAGTTGGTTGGTTGATAGTAGAGCCACTCATCATTTGTTTGGATATAAGGAAGTTCTTTCTAATTTGGTAGAGAGGGAGTCAAATTTGAAAATTATTCTTGGATACAACTCCACTCATCCCGTCAAAGAATATGGGTCTGTCAAATTTCATTTGGATTTCAGGGAATTTGTTTTGCTTCATGATGTGATGTATGTGTCAGGATTGAAGAAGAATTTGGTATCAATATCAACTTTAGAAGACAAAGGGATGAGGGTTGCCTTAATTAATGGAAGTATTCTTTCTTGACTTGTTGGATCACCTATGAGAGATGCATTCACATTAGGATCGAGATTTGAAGGACTCTATAGAGTCACTGGAATACCTCTTCTATGTCATTGGTCCATGATATTAATCATTTAAGCGAGATATGGCACCAAATATTGGCCCAAATACATTATAATGCTCTTCCGAAATTGAATAAATTAGTCTCTAGTATTCTCTATGTTCAAGCCCAACATGATGGAGTGTGTCCAGGTTGTGCCAGTGGAAAGAAGACAAGGGGACCATTCCCCTCTAGCAAGAACACGACGAATGACATCCTCCATCTCATTCATTCTGACATATGTGGTTTGATTATTGTGCAATATATTAATGGCCATCTCTACTGCATCACCTTCATTGATGAATTGTCAAGAAAGATGTTGATATACTATTTGAAGCACAAGGATGAAGCATTCGAAATGCTCAAGGAGTTCAAAGCTTTGGTCTAAAATCAAACAGGGAAGAAAATCAAGATATTTAGGCCTGATAATGGTGGAGAGTATATTTCAAATGAATCCATAGATTATTACAAGAAGGAAGGTATCAAGAAAGAGATGAGTGTGTCATATAATCCAGAACAAAATGGAGTAGCTGAAAGAAAGAACATGTCTATTGTAGAAGCCACTCATGCCATGTTCCTTGATCAAAATTTGTCGAAGTTCCTTTGGGGAGAAGCAATGAATGTTATTGTATATGTTCAAAATAGGGCGCCTCATCAAGAGTTGGACAACAAGACCCCCGAAGAAGTATTCACATGTGTCAAGCTTGATGTTGGCCATATTTGTATCTTTGGTTGACCCATATATTTCCATGTGCCAAAGGATAAAAGAAATAAGTTGGAAGCCACAAAAAGAAAAGGTACGCTTTTTTATATTTTGAAAATTTTAAATCTTTTAGAATATATATTCTTGGTCAAAGGAAGGTTGAAATTAGTAGGGATGTAATGTTTGAAGATGTTTCCCTTGGGAAAGTAAGGGACCTTGCTCTCCCTCCTCCTCCTGAGAATAAGAATGACGATATGGATATTTGAGATGGTCCTTCCCTGCCTGCATCTGAGATAGACATTTTTGATGATCCCATGGAGCCCATGGATTCCTTTGATCCTCCTCCATGTGATCCTCCTACCAAGAAGAGGCCTCTTTGACTTCGTGACACATTACAGGATGATGAGAGATGAGTTCTTGTTCGAAGATCATTTATAGAAAGTAA
This sequence comes from Pinus taeda, assembly GCA_000404065.3. NCBI lineage: Eukaryota > Viridiplantae > Streptophyta > Pinopsida > Pinales > Pinaceae > Pinus > Pinus taeda. Next base: position 21,971 of record APFE030744921.1, read on the forward strand.
GAAGCCATGCAGGTATCATGGATATGTTGCTTCCATGAGCACTATGATTCAAGTTGAACCTCCCACCTTTGAAGAAGTCATGAAATAACAAGTTTGGAAGGATTTTATAGCTAAATAATATGAATCAATAATGAAGAATGATGTATGAGATGTTTTGCCGAGAATGAAGGGTAAATCCATGGTGACTTCAAAGTGGCTATTCAAGATCAAACATGGAGTTGATGGTAGCATTAAGAAATATATAGCAAGGTTCATGGCCCGAGGGTTCTCCTAGAAAGAGAGAGAAGATTATGACAATATATTTGCACCTGTGGATAGATATACAACCATTTGTTCGATAGTTTCTCTTATCGCGAGTCAAGGATGGAGCCTTCATCAGATGGACATGACGACAACATTCCTCATTGGCATGTTAAGAGAAGAAGTGTATGTTGAGAAACCACAGGGATTTGAAGTAGAGGATCGAAATACACATGTTTTAAAGTTGAAGAAGGCATTGTATAGTTTGAAGCAAGCCCTAAAGCATGGTACACCTACATAGCTAGTTATTTGGTGAAGCTCAAATTCACAAGAAGCAATGTCAATACCAACCTCTATTTGAAGTTAGTCCAACGTATGTTCTTGATTTTGGTTTTATATGTTAATGATCTATTCTTGACAGGTAGTAAGCCCCTAATGATCGAGTGTAAGATGGAGCTAGCCTCTGAATTCGAGATGAAGGACCTTGGACTCATGCACTACTTTCTATGCCTTGAGGTGTGCCAAAGGCCTAGAGAGATTTTCCTTTCACAAGGAAAACATGTCGTGAAGTTGTTGCAGAGATTTCGAATGATAGAATGCAATTCCTTGCCCACAACAATGGAAATGAATTTCAAGAATACATGTGCAAAATCTGCATGACCTGATTTGGAGAATCCATGCTAGTATAGATAGTTGATTGGGGCTCTCAATCTCTTAGATAACACCCATCTAGACATATGCTATGCAGTGAACACATTAATTCAATTCATGACCGAATCTCTCCATGCACATTGGATTGTTGCCAAATACATTTTGAGATATGTGCATGGGATGATTACCCTTGGTATGAGATGTTCTATCGGAGATGTTTGACTTCATGCATACACTGACGTTGGCTGGGAAGGAAACATTGTCGATAGGAAGAGTACATCTAGATATTGTTTTAATCTTGAATCTACCATGATATCTTGTATGAGAAGGAAGAAAAATTTTGTAGCATTGAGTATCATCGAGGCAGAGTACATTGTCGCTAACATGGCCAGCTCCGAAGTAGTTTGGTTGAGGAACCTCTTTGGAGAGCTATTTAGGCAAGTCCTAGACACTACAGCGATATATTGCGACAATAAGATTGGAGAATCTTATTTTCATGACAAGTCCAAGCAGATAGAGAGTTGATATCATTACATTCGAGACATGGTTTAGAGAGGAGTCGTTAGAATCCATCATATATCAATAAATGAGCAGATTATAGATATTATAACCAAGGATTTGCCAAAAGGGAAGTTCTTGTTCTTCATCGAGTAGTTTGGGTTAATGGATGTGACCCCTCTTGATAAGGGGAATCACTAATTGAGAACACTGAGTTGACTCTTCCCCCTATCTAAGCTCCCAAGGTGAGGAATTGAGATGGAGAGCTCCTGGGATTTAGGGATATCTGAAATATAGGGTCATAGTTGTTGCTCCCCTATCTACTACCCATAGGTTTGGAGATGTTTCTCCCCTATATTTTTATTTACAGAGTATACCCTAGTTGGAACCATACCCACAATCTAGGCTTATTGGGATTAACACTCCCCGTCTAGCCAACGGGTTGAGAGAGTACTTGGGGGTGTACAACCAAAGCTAATTATGATGGAGGTGTTCTACCAATTGACTCTTAAGGGTGATTGTTGGAAATATTAGTGGGAAATAGGATGGGTTGAGACATGCTCCCCTATATCACCTATTTCTCGATATGGGGTTGAATATGTTTATCTCTCCCATGAGATTTCAAGTTGAGATGTGCTCCTCAATTTAGTTTCAGGTTTAGATGTGCTCCCTAATATTGTTTCGGATTGAGATGTGCTCTATAAAGTTATAGAGGATGAGATCTAATTCTCCCTAGCGATTCTTCTTCTTTAGATTCAAAAATGTTTCAGCATATAGAGTGGAACAAAGATGGGACATGATATGATGACATGATACGTATGATTATTACATGAAGTAGTTGGAATTTATCCCTAGCTGAGAGGTAGTGTTAATTTGGAAGCTCATTGATAAATTCCAACCATGTAACTAGATTCCTCTTTTAGAGAGGACTAATTTTGACTATTTAAGCGTTCAATTTTGGTAAGGGAAAGTGTACTTATGAAGAAAAGCCCACATATGCACATTTGGATAGGTTGGCCCCAACAGGAAATTGCTCACCCTTGGAAGCCTATAAGTATAACTAAACTCAAGCTCATTTTTATATCACCAAGCATATTCTTCTTCTCTTCTTCATTGATTGGCTGGCACAGGTATGATGTTGGGTTGAGAAAAGTGGTTCGCACAAGAAAGGTCTAAAGCTCACACATGTTCTAGGGTTTTTGGTCACAACCATAGGCTTGTCAAAATCAATTTTCGGTTGTAATTGAAGGATTGGAGGCTCAAGGATGCGGTTGGAATATCTCAACCACACACTTCCTTCCTCCTCCATGCAGTTGAACTCTGGGATTGGATTTTGGCATTTGACCACAATTGATCGTAGTTGACTTAAGGTTTGATATGTTAACTTTGATATGGGTTGATGCTGGGAACATATTTCTAAATGTTGTTTGGTTAATTTTGTTGGATGATTTTGTATTGGTCTCATTGTACTCTCTACTTAACATTTTATGGAAATCTAATAGAAGAAGAATTTTCAACAGGTTTTTCCCTGGTCTTTGACCAAATCTCCTTGTTGATGTGTTGATTATCTCCTTTGTCATTGAATTTTTTTGGGTGTGGAGCCTGATTATCTTCTTGATTCAGGAGTTTTTTTTTTTCAGCTGGATGTTTACACCAGGAATACCTCTCCACGTGGGGGGGGGGGGTGGGGGTGGTGCGGGGGAACTTGTCCCCCTCCGTGGGGGTCCGAGGGCAGTGCCCCTGAAGCAAAACATAGATGTAAAATTGCCTTGTTAAATATTTTAATTTCGTAGTCAATTTGGGTCATTTATTAGGCAAATGATCTGACAGTAGAAGTTATCTTAAATTTAGGGTCTTTTTCCCTAGAAGGAAACCCCTCAATTTATATGAGGGAATTGTATTGTGATTATGTATATGTGTATTTTGAGCGAGAAAGAGAGAGGAGACTGTGTGAGAGAGAAGATGAAATTAAAGCAGATCTGCTGTAGGTTGTATCTCTTCATTTTTTTGGATAATATAAATGGAAGGATTGGTTGTTTCTCCGTGGACGTAGCCCAAATTGGGTGAACCACATGTATCTGTGCCTCTCTTTTTTTATGCATTTTCTATGTTCGTGTTTATGCAATATTTTATGTGTTCCATTGCTCTGTAATATATAATTTTATAACACTTTACTATTCTATCTTCAATTACTATTGATGATTGGAAATATTAATTGTCATTGAAAATATCGCTAATTGAATAATTGAACTGGGCTAAAATAATTGAAACAACATAGAGTAGTGTGAAAATTAACACATCATAAGTCACAAGTTTGAGTTGGCTTTAACCACAAGCCAAAGCAAGAAGGTAGTCTAAAGGGTGTCATAGAGCATCATCTACAACACTTTAGTTCCAATATATTTAGTAAATGATTACGAGTTACTCGAATATAGCCAAAAATTGACTACATATCAGGTGCCGATCAAAGACATTTATTTTCTTCAACGATTATTTAAGCTATATTCTAAGCGCCACTATATGTATGTTTGTACAGAGTCATAAAAATTGAGCAAGAAATAAAATGTTAATGAAATGAACATTATGAAAAATAACATGATAGGATTGAATATTTATTTTAAAGATCAACAATAGAGATACCATATGAACATTGGAGACAAAGGAAAAAAAAAAAAACCTATGAACGATACATACATGAAAACCTGCATATGTTCAAAGAGACAACAACGATTTTTTAAGCATAATGCAAGACAATTGTTTCAAGTAGCTTTAACAAGATTGATTCAGGTAAAGCTAGATAATTGAAATAAACATTGAGAACTTGAAAAACAACAACAAATTGCTCCACAACGTGAAATACAAATTTCATGGTGTTTCTTAGCTTTGAACTAGGGACCTTCATTATGTTATGGTGATGTGATAACCAACTATACCACGACACTAGATGTTGTATTCAACACATCTCATATTTTGACATAGTCACAAGTATGAACATAACAATAATCTACATTCATTTTCCAATATTTGGGTAGGCATGCACTCACTACTTACCAAATTATGGTGCATTTAAGGCTCCAAACAACCATTATATCCTATTCTTCTTTCAATGTTTGTATTATCACAGGTTCTTCCTCCACCACTGTTTGAAATTCCTTCTCTTCGTCAATAACATCAAGAACCAATTTTTCATCAAAATGATTACCATTGGTTATTCTCAGTGCACCATTTCCATCCTTCACAACAACAAAAAGCAGAGGATCAATCGGGTTGTGCACTAGATACTTTGAATCCTCCATTTGGAAATTGGTGACTTCCACCCCTTCATCCAACGAGCCACCTAAAATTTGGTCATATACTGAAATGAAAATACATTGAAGTCTGCCTTAGCTTATCCTTCACATGCATGTAGCTTGTCAACCAGAAAGTATACCATAATCTTCCACTTTGACAAGAGATAGATACACCAACATGAAGATGTTTTTTTTCTTGCAAAAATTGAGTCTTGTGTTACAAAGTCATAGAAAAACACACACCTACTATACGAGACTTTTCTTCCTCTTCACGCGCATGATATAAGAACCAACATATCGATTATGTGTCCCTCGTAATCCAAATATATATTATGATTTCTACAGACAACACCTTTAGCATATATTTAAATAGCAAGTTCACCAATTGATATATGGGGCATAAATCTCCCATATGAACTCTTTGTACCTTCAAGTTTATGTTTACAACAATTAGTCGGAGAGAGTGGTCAATATAAGAAATGACCGAAATGAGCAACACTTTCCTGCACATAAAGTTGAGTCACAAGATCTTAAGTTAAGCCATAAAAATCTAATATCCATTCAATTCAAAGTCCATTAGAAATGGAAAATATAATGAACAAAATTTGATTACCATAAACAACAATTGCATTCCTCGTTTAAGAAAGAGGAGGTAACTCAAGGTGAGAAATGCTTATATTAAATCATTACAATGGAAGCATTCAAAGGCAATCAAAGCCCCCAAGTGATTGCAAGCAACTAATGGAAATTTGAAATCAACCAAAATCCAATGTGCTTCACTTATTTTTGGGGATGTTGGGGACCTCATTACCAGCATGATTACCCTAAGTCACAACCTGGTAACACCCATGGAGAAGGAAAAGCACCAATAGGAAGAGCAAGAAGCCACCATCATATCTATGCAATGGCTAATAACAACCAAGTTAAACACAAATCCACAGTGGTAGAAACTCAGGTACAATAAATCATTTAAAAGTAAACATTTTGTTTGATTAAGGTGTTATAGATAGTTTCATTTCACCATTTGCATTAGAAAAATGTGGGTTAGCAACCTCTGAGCACGATGACTTTAAACAATCCAAGATGGATTATGGGGTAAAATAGTGGTAGGATCTAGTGTTGAGAAATGTTTCCTAAACCTAGGGGTGTGTACAACTAAGTTGAAGGCATATGTCACTGCCCTAGGAATCTACATTGTAATCATTAGAATGGACTAGCTAGAAGTTGATCGAGCATTGGTAGATTGTTTCAAAAAGAAATTGTTATGTTTAGATGATGAAGATAGATGAATTGAGATATATGGTATCAAGAGGGAAGTGTCCCTGTGATTCACTTCAACGATGAAGGTAAAATGTTTCCTTGGGAAGTGTTATACATTATATGTGGTCGACAAAATAAATGACATGAAGGGACCCTCTCTAGACCAGTACTAGATTTTATGACAATTCGAGGACATTTTTCTCAATAAGTTGATATAGTTACTACAAAATTTCCAAATTGGAATCGTATTGCAGTAATTGATGTTATTTCTCCTAATTGTTAATTAATTAACAATTTATCTGCTACGGAAAATATCAAAATAAACACATTGCAATCTTCACAAATAAAATTCAATGGAAAAATAAAACGTTGGAAGATGAGAAATACTATCACACACACATAAAATTAACACAATTATTTTTACACAAACGTCCTCGAAAAAAAAACAACTTGGGAAAACCAATGCAGTAGCTTGAGGGTTTTATTATTATGCAGCAGTGAGAAATTTTGCGTATAACTGGATGCCGAAATCTGGAAATCCTACAGAGAAAAACATTGGCAAAAATCTAGTGAAATTTTCCTCACCCCCCAGGAAATCTCCCAGCATGACTTGCCTTAAGAAATTCATCCCTTTGATCCTCTGTGTCAGCTTCTTTGTTGCTATGTGTGGCCTATTGGATGTCTAGCCTCGGACTGGTCGCTAATGAAGTTATTTTTCCTTCTGTTTACTGGAAAGATGTTTTTCTGGCACTCTGGGACTCCTTCCCAGCCTCTAGAACTGAAAATTTATTTCCCTCTCAGCAAATCAATCTTGCCTCTAGAGATTGTTGCATTGCCCCTATGTCAACCTCTCTGTGGCTCTTCTGCCTCTCTGAAAATGCTCTTGTTGGATCTAGAATGCCTCCCCCAACCTCACTATCTCTTCCCCTCTCTAACTGCTTTGATATCTATCTCTCTCTCCAGCAACTAACTATTGCTACTCTAGAAATCGATCTGCCAAGAAATCGAACTGCTTAAGCGTGATATTCATCACCACATCGACCTCCTCTTATAATCCTCAGTTGTAGCACCAACAGCCAAGATTAAAACATAATTGATGGCTAGGATCATCTTTGGATCGATCTGTGTGATTTTCTAGATGATTATCACCTTGACTTAATTAATATTGATTAAATAACAATATTCCCTAAGTTTAGACTTAGGAAATATTTTAAAACTAGCTGATAATGTAATTAAGTCATTTCTAGGAGAATTTTCTAGAAATGATTTCTGGGTTTTGGAGATATCATCTATTCTAACCTCTTCACAAAATTTCGTGGCTAGAACACATATGATGCTACAAAAGCTAACACTCCCTCTTAGTGAGGAATGTCTTATAGTGTTTCACACCTTGCAACAACACCATGTCTCTGCATCATCTCTGGTTACGCTGCTAATGTCTAGTTGTTTTTGCCCACCAACAACTGCTCAAATCTAATATATGTTGCATTTTTGTTGCTATTAACCATTTTGTACTACTGCCAACACTGCATCTACACTACAACTCCCTCTCATTTGTTGTTTCTTCAACTACAACATCTGCAACCGAAAAACATCCAACATACTAAATCAATTGTGATCAGTATAATGCATGTGGCACCCGAGTCTCTGACTGCAACTAGCCTCTGTACTTTCCACTGAAGACTTTGCACTACTACTAACTCTGCACTGAGCCAACTGCACTACTACCAACTCTACATTGCGCTTCCCGAAATTTGACGGCTACTAGTCTATGCAACTGTCACTTTGGCATATAACTACATCAATTGTCATTGATCCATCCTGCTACTGAATATTTTGGGCCCTCGTAGCAAGGTATTGATCCAGGAGATGGACTCCTCAAGGATCATGCATGTCTGTAGCACTCTGGGACTACAACACAAAATCTCCTCACCTCACTCTTGGAGGTATATCCACAAACATGGAGAAGTCTTCCACCATCCTGGAGGATAGCCTATCGATCTTTTTTGAAGTTGCTTGTTGGTCGTGCTTCTCCTCCTTGTCCTTCTTCCTGAGAGGACATTGGATACTGTAGTGACCAAGTTCACCACATCTGAAGCACTTGACCTTCAACAGGTCCTTCTTCTTCTTCCTTTGCTCCCCCTATCCTTGACTAGGACCCTTAGATGTGAGGGCCATGTTCTCCTCATCCTTCACTTGCTTTTGTTCATTTCTACTACCACTAATGGAGCTCTTTAAAATATCTCGCCTCAATTCTTCCTGCTGGAAGTCAACCCACATCTTGTCCCACTCTGGTAACTTGTTTTTGTGCAATATGCTTTGGAAAAATACCTTCCAGTCCTTGCATACATTGTTGAGTGTTGATCTCATTAGCTCTGTGGGTTCAGGCATTTCCCCAACAGATGAAAATTGGTCCTGGACCTCCTGAATCCTAGTGAGGAAGGGGTCTATGCCTTCCCCCTTCTGCATCTGGATGAGCCTTAGCTTCTCCTCTAGGTACATCTTCCATTGCTTGGAAGTACCCTGACATAATGCGGAGAGAGCATCCCACATTTACTTGGAAATATCTTTACCAGCTATATGCGAGACTATATGATCCTAGACTCCATCCAGGATCAACTACTTTGCTTGTTCCATCTCCTTTCTATACTCTTTCAGCTAATCTACATCCTGAGGATCTACCACCACTGCATCAATATAGGCTTTCATGTTATATTCATCTAGAAGGAAGGACATCCTTTCCTTCCAAATGATGTAATTGGAAGCTCCATCCAACTTGTCCTGATCACGAAGCCCAACAGTATCCATCTCAATGCATTGTCGAAAACTTCCTCTTTCCTTCTGCTCAGCTATTACTTTGCCATTCATACTCCCTTCTAGAGTGAGAATCTCTACTCAAAATGATTATCAATCTGCAAGGAAAATTGAACTTCTTTAGACTAGAAGTTTCCTAAGGAAAATTTTCCCTTTGTGTGTGCTCTTCTCTCTTCCACCCCGGCGTTGGTTCTGCTCTAGCGAATTGCTACAAAAACCACTGCGTCCGGCTAGAGATCTACCCAACGAAAAAGCTGAGCTACTCCCTTTGCCTCTGAAATCACTTGATCTTGTAGGATTGAATTATTCTTCCCCTCACTCATAAAAATCAAACCTCCATAAGTAACTCAGCCTCCTGGTAGAATGACTACGTTGACCTTGGGAATTTCGTCATGTTGCCTGTTAGAGTCGGTCTAGAAGCCCTCCATTAGTGATCAAAGCTCTTTGCATTTTGCATAAGTAGATGTCTCATCAGTGTCATCTTATTGCATTCCATTAGGCATGCCATAACCCTGATGGAGGAGCTTGTGTCTTTATTCCCCTCTTAGCACTGCTAGATCAAGTTGTTTCGGTCAATAAACTCTTTCAAGGTTACTTGTCTTGTCTTAAGGTCAAAAGTCCTAGGTCTAGGGTTTAGGTCCAATTTGTCTTTGAGGTCATGTCTTTAAAAGTCAATAAATGCCCAACAGGCCAGAGGGATGACTATCAAAGTATTTCTTCAAAAGATTTCATCTTGTACAGCTAATTTTTACCTTGGATTTAAAAACCTTGTTTTTAAAGACAAGGTCATTTTCTCATTTTGTAAAAGGTTGTAAAAATTCATCGAAAGTCAGTATGCAACCCTGGTCCCCTTTGCCAAGATTCCTCAGAAGCTATCCCTGCAAAAGTTTCAAGAAAAAAAACATCATTTCAACCAATTTCAGGACAAAAAGGAAACCAAAAGTCAGCAACATTCAAAGTTTAAAAAGTGTCATGAAAAACATTAGAAAGAGGGTTTTGACATGAAATTAATTTAAATCAAGCCTATAAAGCCCCTCTCTCCCTCCATTTGATCATCATTTGCCTCATAGCAATAGTGAAAGGCGATTTGGAGACAAAATCGGGCGGAATTGCAGAGAGGATATGTGCGCGACCTCTCCACAGCTGTGCGCGACCTGTTGGGTGGGCGCGACCCGTCCAGGGGGTCCCAACAATTGCAAAATAACACGGGCGCGACCTCTTGGGTGTGCGCGACCCGTCCAGTCTTGCACGTGACCTGTCAGGAGTTCACCTAAAACAATTGCTTATAAACTTCAAGAAGACCCCAAATATCCCCAAATAATCATGGAAAATGTGCATAAATGCCATCAAGTTGAAATGGGAAACTCATGAGTATTTAGCTTAAAAATGTCAAAGGCAGGGTTTTGTTTTGTTGTTTGCAAGGTCATCCTTTTCACCCTCATTTTTCCCCACATCTCATTACCATCTCCCTTGTCATTTTACACCTTGTTCATGCTTCAGTTTCGCCTAGGTAAGGTCATTTCCCTCTCCTAGGGTTTTGAAGGCAATTTCTCTTGGA
>APFE030744921.1:35060-50858 GCA_000404065.3 Pinus taeda
TTCAAAGCCCTGCCTGATGCAAGCATTTCAGATTTCCAGCAGTTTGTCAAAGTTTTTCTCAATAGGTGGATGATCGGGCAGAACCTTTTCTTGATTGTAGAAGAGTACAACCAGCTAAAAAGACTACCAGGGGAGACAGTACAACAGTTTTCGGCCAGATTTAACCAAGTTTATTATTCGATCCCGATTAATATAAGGCCTCCTCCTAGATCGTCTCTCTTGCACTATCCGGGTGCCTTTGATCCGGAGATGGAGTTTCAGCTGAGAGAAAGGGATATTGCAATGCTTCACGAGATGCAAAACAATGCATTAAATGTAGAGGCGCATCTGCTGATCCGAAGGGCAAGGTTGAAAGAAGAAGAGATGAAAAACATAGAACCGGTTGAATCAACATCTCTAGAGGTAAAACTTGACATTTTGGTAAGTGCAGTGGAAAAGATGATGGACAAGATCAACGCAAGGAATGATGATTATGTTCTAGCTCATGGCTCGTTGATTGAAGAAGAACAAGTTGTTGCTCCAAAACATTTTGTTTCTTATCCTTGTTGTCATAGATCTGATAATGATTGTTTTGTAGATCATCTTGGTGAAGAAAGAACTGTTGGTATGACCTGCATGCTTGATGGTATGTTTTATACCGATGATTTGCCTCAGTTTGATCAGTATGATGATGATTATGTTCTCCAAACAGAAGCTACTATTGCAAACGAACAAGCAGCTAGTTTGTGGGAGGAAGAAGTTCATTTTCAGCAGCTTGAATACAATGTTCAGCCATCACATATCAGCTATGACAGTGATGAGGAAAGTGCAGCAAAGTTTGAAGTAAGTGAAGGATCTTTTCCATTTTGTTTTGATTCGTTTCAGTTCATCAGAGATAGCTACCATGCAATCAGAAAGCAAAAGTCAACAAGTCTTGATTTGAATCATCTTGAGAGCAATGAAAATTTTGTTCAAGACTTCTCATATTCAGATTTGCAACCCTCGAAATCCATTGATTGTCAAGTTGCAGTTGAAGACTTGGAAGTGCACACACATGATTTAATGATTCAAGGTGACTTTGTACCATTCTGTTTTGAATCATTTCAGTTTTTGAAGGGTAGATTGCATAGTAAATCTTCAAATGAACAGCCTATAACAACTCAGCAATCTCTCAGCGTTAATGTTGAGGATGATACAGATAACAAAATTCTTGAGCAGCCTGTAGCATCAAATTTGCAGTCACCAAATGAAATTGAAGGGCAGATTACAGATGAAGTTGTGGAAGATGAAATACATGATTTGATGATGCAGGAAGATTGTATACCCTTTCGTTTCGAAGCATTTCAGTTTATAAGGCAGAATCTTCGTACAATCTCTCAAGAAAAAAATGAGCAGCATGTAGGCAATCATGTAATCACATTGGAACCAATAGAAAATGGTTTACAGAAGTCTTTTCAAGTTTTTCATGATCCAATAGCTAATGTTTTGGATGAGGTTTGCAGTCAAAGTCTCTCTCCATTGACTACATGTGAGCTTGAAACATGTGCTGATATGAACTTGATCCGGCAACTGGTTTCTTTGTCATTTTTAGCAGAGGTCTCATCACAAGGCTCAGATCAAAGTTTGCATTCATGGTATGAGGAGAAGAGAAGTAATCCATTGGATGAGCTAAGTCCTAGTGTGCATGAACTTCAAGATCCTTATGCAGTGTTTTTAGAGGCGGATAGAGAATTCATATCATTCAACGGATATGTTTCCAAGTTGTCATGGGAGTTGCCTTTTAGTAGTTCTCTCTTGTTGTCCATAAGTGAGCACTTGCGGAAAATTCGAACAGCAAACGGGACACACACTTGGTTGCACTGGTTGTTTCATTTCACTTGATCAGGTGATGAATGAAACTGTTAGAGTAGGTTGTGATGAATAAGCTTCCCTTTGAGCATCATTTTCAGTTGGTCGATTGTGTTTAAGTATCGAGTCAGTGTTTAGTTGAGTCATGAGTCCTTTATGAGTCAATTTTCAGTCTTGTTGTTAAGTTAGTTTGTCTCGGTTTTCAGTCATGCATTTCAGTTTGAGTTTTTGACTCCATCGCCCAATGGTTGAAAGCACTAGTCTGCTCTCCTAGAGGTCTGAGGTTCTTGGCACCTCCAAAGAGCTACCATCCCCATTGGACCCAATGTTAGTGCCAATCTTTCCAACCTTCCTCCAGTGATCAAATATGCTCTTACAAAGTGGTCTCAAAGTGTCAAGGTCAAATTTTGTCATTTCAGTGAGTCTTCAAGCAAAATTTGGTCACTAGGCATTAGGTTTAGGGTTTTCTCTCACTCTTTTCAAAGTTGCCCAAATGCCAATTTATGTCACTATTCAACTGATTCTATCATCATTCATAGGGTTTTCATTATCATCTCAGTGTCTAATGAGTCATTTTACACCTTGTTCATGCTTCAGTTGCGCCTAGGTAAGGTCATTTCCCTCTCCTAGGGTTTTTAAGGCAATTTCTCTTGGACGGTCAAATCATCGGCAAAAATTGTTTCCTGATGTTCATACACCTTCCCCTATCCTTAAAGTACCTTACCAAATGCTTCGCATCACCGAGATTCCCCAAATTCCTCATTTTCGCACAAACCCTAGTTTCTAGCTACAACCTGGCAATTTTCTAGGTTGGGCTTTTGTTTTGCCCTTTTGGACCCCTTCCCCTCACTAAATCCTTGAGATTCCACTTTCCCCTACTTCCTAACATCCCTCCCTACTTCCAAAAATTTCCCCAAGAATTTAGAAGCCCCTTATCCCCTTCATTTCACTTTATTTCGACAAAATTCCCTGTTTCACACATCGGGATAAGTTTCACTCAAATGGTGTTTCAGAGAAATAAAAGATGAATTTGGGAAAACTAAGAGATTTTTTTGTCCAAAACATGCCAAAGAATAAAAACCTCCTTCACTTTTTGCACAGGTGTCATGGTTTTAGAGAAATGTCAAAATTACAATCGCCAGATCCAAGGAGGTTGGCCAAGGCACTAAAACGACGGAAAATGCCTGATCCACTCCAAATTTTGGCCAAATCCTCTTTGACTAAGCATGGTACTTGATTGGGGACTTCCAGCCCAAATTTCAAGAAATTTGGAAAAAATTTTGTCATTTGTGAATTTTTTGGGCAAAAAACAAGTTTTCTCCATTAACGGGTCTCACCCCCCGTGAGACCCTTCATCCCGGAAACTTCATTTTGCAAAAACTCAGCATTTCCAGATTTTTCATGCAAAGTTACACATTCTCATCAAAGGACTAGAGATTTGGTGAAGTTTTGAGCCTCCAGAAAGTCAAAAAAACAAGCAAAAAATGACTTTCTGCCACATTTTTGAGACACCAAAAGCAGTCTTGGAAGATTGCAATTTTGGAGGGGCAAATGACCACCAAATTCCGAAATTCCAGTTGGGTTAGAAAGTAGACTCACAGACCTTTCCAAAAAACCTACTCCTTCTTCATTTGGACACTAGAAAGTGCCCCAAAAGTGGTCCCAAAGGCGCACGACCCGTCAGGCAGAGGCGCGCGACCCGTCAGGCAAATTTCTCCAAATTTCACTGTACAGCTCAGAAAAACGTAGTTTGACCCTGTTTGACTTTTTGGGGTGGATTATTATCCTATTTGATGTAATTAATGTACTTTTATGACACTTTTACTCTTATGTACCTCTTCTAGAAGATTCATTCATAAAAAGGTGAAAATTAAATGAATGAATTGGTTTCCTATCTTATAGAGGCAGGTTGTTTTGACTACCTAGTTTGTAGTGCTAAGTTTAGAAGTGGTTGAAACAGATCCTAGGATAGTGAGCTCGACCCATGGAGGCAGGGAAAGAGGTTAGATGATCTATATTATTTACTTTCTTGCTCATTTTCATGGTTGGACTCTTGAGGGAGAACTTATCATTGTATTATTTCACTGTATCTCTGCAATTTTTGGCTAAGGAAGACCAGGGTTTTGCAGTCCTTTTTGGGATTCTTGTGGTTACATGTATAGATGGTGTGCTTCTCTATGTACCTGTAAGTGTGTTATGTGAATCATTTCCTTTCTTTTCCTTCTGCACATTAAGCAAACGAAGTGTTAAAGTAAGAAATCATGACTGTCATGCTCTGCTTTTAAGTTTGTTTAATTTCAATGTTTTCTACTGTTTAAGGAGAATTCAAAGTTATTGTTTGCATGTCATTTCTAATCATCCACCTCAATCAAAGGCATCAATATTGTCTCCTACCTCGCCCCAAAGAACCCCCTGCAGAAACTGTGTCCAATCCCCGCACCTAAAATTGCCATCCCCTCAATTTGCCACCAAAAACCCTAAAAACCCCAAATCAACCCTTTTGATCAGTTTACTAGCCTAAAATCAGTGTTACCCTATTTTTCATCTCATCCATAAAAGATTTTACTGAGATTGACCGGAGAGAGCCTTCTCCTGCCCCGTAGGGCTAGCTACGAGGCTAAATGGTTTGATGTTGCCTTGAGGTTTTCCTTTTTCAGCCTGAGGTGAAATTTCAAGTGCTAACATCTTCAACCACAGATTGGCCACGATGGTTCTGCAATCATCAATATTTTCACTAATGTTCAATAATGACTATGGTGGCTTACTAAAGCACCTAACATTACTACCCCTCCTGAGCTTGAGCTAAAGCCACTCCAACGAGTTCCTTGCCGTTAGGGGACTCTTGAGGTCTAAAATGGGCCTCCTAAGAAAAATGTACAACCATAACACACTTAATAAGAACCAATAGGATTCAAGATGATGATGTCAACCATGGGGGATGATTCACCATTTTTGGAGTAGAAAATAAAAAATTAAAAAATAATAAAATAATAAAACTACTTTTTCAACTCATATTTTTAACTTATCTCCCTAAGGTTTTTCTCAAATTTCAAGTAGGAATACTCGTTGGATGCAACATTTAATTCCTCCTCCAAGGAGTACCCATATTGCATATTTTCAATGGACCCTACTCGAAAAATGAAAAATACATGAAAAAACGTGATTACAATCACGTTTTTCATGTATTTCTAATTTTTCGTGTAGTAGGGTCCATTGAAAGTATGAAACATAGGTACTCCTTGGATGAGGAATCAAAATTTTCATCCAACGAGTGTTTCCATTCGAAATTTGAGTAAACTCATAGGGAGATAAGTTGAAAATACAAGTTGAAAAAACAATTTTTTATTTTTTCCTTCTAAAATTTGATGATGTAATCTAATCTTATTTTATTATTTGCACTATTATTTTAGAATTTCCTTAGGAGGCCCATTTTAGACCTCAAAATTCCCCTAATGGACCTTCATACATTTCCTGTAATGGGACAGGGAATTCTAAGCATGCCTGTGTTGATGATTTGTTGGTTACCCATTGCCAAGGACTTGCAGTGAACTCTTGAAGGGCCTCCATCTCTCTTGCTACACATCAGGAGCTCCATGCTTCTAAGTAAGCCTGCAAGCAGCTCTATCGTACCACTCAAGGGTTTTGAGGGAATTTGGCTACTTGCGATGACACACATCCATCAGCATTGGTGCCCCTAGGGTGAGGACACACATTGTTGATAATGCAAGGCTAAGAGGCCTCTAATGTAAAGTCACAGCTTGTTACAGTTAAGGGAAGAAGTCATTCCTTGGCATTAATGCATACCTCTTATAAACTAATTCACAGGCTAACAGCTAGTATATTATATATATTATATATATATATATATGTGCGCAGACCCTGTCAAATATGATGTCTTCATTGTAACTTTTATTCTCTAATAAAAGTGTTGGCACTATGGCTAATGTGTTGTCCTTAATGGAAACCTACTTGATAGAGATGTCAACATGATGGTTATGCAGATTCTATAGGTGATATGAACATCAGTTCAGAGACAAATGGATGGCAAAGATAAAGTGTAAGAAAGTATATGAGGGTATGTGAAGCAAGATCGCATGCAGAATTTGTACTATGGTATTATGAATACCATGGGTCTTTACCATGGTATTGGCCCATAGTAATGAGTGTGACAACGGTTATTTGATCCTATCGAAGAATACAAACGACATTACTAAGGGATTGGCCTTAGGTATTAGCTAAGGCTAATGCTATATAAAGAGATGGAGATCAGAGTGTCAAGTGTGCATGTGATGAGTTATTTATGTATGATTCTGATATGAAACAGGTGTGCAGCAAGGAACATGGAGATGAATCAGAGTCTGATAGATCTGACATGAATACGTATTGGTCAATATTCTTATGGTTTGATAGATCTATGATGATGGTATAATGATGTGTGACTGTAACAATGTATTTGTCAAGATTTGGGTTTGAGAGATGTTGCATTGTGTAATGAAGGTACGATTCAGTAATTTCATATGTGTACATTGGTTTGCCTCTGAGAAGGTGCGTACATACATGTATCTATTTCTAAGTAGTCACATACATATTCTGTGAAAGTTCAAAATATGTACGCAGGTGTTGATAATGGGAAGTGTGTACATACGTGTATATCCTTTGTAAAAGTCGTTTATACATGTTAGGGTTTTGTAGTATGGGTTGTTGATGATGTTTGATCAAATTTGTCATGTTTGATAGTACTGGTTAGGTTGATTTAGTTATGGATGAAATGTTGACTAGTGATGATGCTACTGTATGGTGTTCTATATTTGGTTCAGTAATTTGTGATGAATTCAATAAAAGATTCAGTGTTACAGTGACTCAAATTCAGATATTAGTAATTTGATATCTATACGTAGGTCTTCTTCAGGAGAGGCATGTACATACGCGGGTATGATTCATAACAGTAGTGTATACATTCTGACATATGTTTGATTGGGGATTGCAGTGACAATATTTGGTTTATGTGATTAACAGTATATGGTTTGGTATACTTATAAGTGGATGTGCCTTGATATGATCTGATAAGAATTAGTTTGATCTAATTACATTGGTTGACTAAGATTCAGTGATTGATTTGGTTCAATGATTGGATGATTGGATTCAGTATTTGGTTTCAAAATTGTTACTTGGTATTGGGCTTAGTGTTGAAAGTGGTTCTAGTCTGAAAATATGATGAAATGTGGCCTACAAGTTTGATGTTTTGAGTCTGGTGGATCCAGTATGAAATATTATGAAACATGGTCCACAAGAGGTGTTGAGGCTCATCTAACCATCCTTCATCATATTAAACCTCTCTTTTTGCATTAGATAATGTATTTTTAACTTTAATATGTTCATTAGGAAGGTTTATGAATAATTGCATATTTGTGCCTAATATTATTTATTTTTGTGGAATATTATGATAATATTGGGCAGATTATGAAAATTTGGAGGAGATAATTTAGGGACTTTATCCCTACTACAGGAGGATCAATATTAAATAACAAATCAACAAGATATTATGGAATTATGGCACAAATTGTGGAATTCCAATGATTGAGAAAATCTAAGAATGTGTTCCATGCCATTTAATGTAGATTTCTAGTATTGGGAATAAGATCCACTAATAAAGGGATTTTGGTGGGGAGAGCTTCCTCCTTTCATGGGGAATGATTCATAATAATTTTGTATAAGTACCAAGTCAAATTTTCCTCTAGGGGTAGATTTTTATTAGCCTTCTTGTGGAGAGAACTCGTATTTCTGCAGCTCCATTGTATTTTCTTACAGCAATGTAATTGTATTGATGAAAATAATGAAGATTGGTGTCATGCTCAGCTTCTAAATCTTGTTCTCCTCCATAGGTATCTGAGTTTCCTTAGGCTTGGCCATCCCAGGAGTCTCAAAACCCCTTTTTATATCATTTTCATTCCTTCTTTTCACTTATTATTCACATGCATCTCTTGTTTTTATTTATTTCTATTTCTGCATTTAGTATTAATGATTTATTGTTGTAGGATTAGGTTAAATGGTTGATGTAAGTTTTTTTGCAGGATCACAAGCATCATTTCATCCTTGGAAAAGCTTTGGAAGGTCATAGTAATCATTGAGCTACTTCTATTAGTTTTCTTATTCCCAAATCTAGATTTTGGGAACTCCTTTGTAGCAAAGATCAGCAAAATTCTGCTATTTTTTAGAGCATGCTAACAAGCTTCAATCAAGTTGATTCCACTTGAATTAGATCACAAAAACATTCTATTTAATAACAAAATTTACCCCATTTCATTTTCACTTTATTATGTTAGGCATTTGATATATTTACTAGCTCACTAGTTCTCAAATTTCTAGATTTTAGACTAGTAATTTTCTGTTATTTAATAAATTTTTCCCATGTATAAATGAATTTGTGGATAGATGCATACAATAATGTGTGTTATTGCAAGAGCTTTTAAATTTTAGGTAGACCTCATCTCGTTCGACTCATCCAAGCCTCATCCACCCATATTGCCAAAATCCACTAAAGTCTCAATCTGAATTCTTGTTTTATAAGCAAAAATTGCCATTTCCATTGAACAGATCTACCCATCCTGAAGCCCTTGCTTGAGTTCTGGGTAGTTTCCACCACCTCCATGCCTTATTCTTCCATTATACACCTTTCCCAAGCTCCATTCCACCTTCTAGACCACTTCCTAAGCTTTCGGCCTGTTTTTTGTAATAAAACAAGGGATTTTGTAATCATCATGTATGAACTAGTACATCCTGTAGGAAATCCTGTAGCGGCCTGTTTTGAGGTTGAATTGAGAAAAATAATCATTGAAGCTAGGATTAGGCCTCTATTTGACCTCCGAGCCATAAAATCCATTGTACCCCTCTTCCTCCACACTTGTCTCCCCTGCCAAAGAACAAGGAAAGATTAGCATTTGCATTTATAAAATGAAAAGATAAAGAAAAATAGTTCTTTTTATTTCTTAATTAGCACATGCATGCAGTAGTTAATGCTCCCTAGATCAGATTCCTTGCTCAGTTAGTTTAAATCATCACATGTGATAAATAGGGTTAAGTTAGGTTTCTTTTACATTTAGTTCATGATCTTTATGCAATTAGAATATGTTTCTTTCCGTGTGCATTATTTTTTGCAATAGGTTAAGGTTTCCATTTCGAACATTTCATTTTCTGCAATTAGTTTAATATATGATTTTAGTACATGCACTCCATTACATCATGACAACAAATGAAGGACACATTGTATGTTGCACATATAGTGTCGATACCTCTTAAGTTTGTACGAACCCCGGATTAATAATTAAAGTTGGTAGCCATGGGAGTTGCACCATTTTTATTGCAATATCGAGGCTCATCAGTAGTAGCTAGAGAATTTGTAGAGGGGGTAGGATCTCCCTTCCAATAGGAGCCGGTAAACGAGATCAGGGGGTTGGAGCTCCCTTCTAGTGCGTGATGGAGAATGAGAGAAGGTTGTACCCTTCTGTAGGTGGGTTCCTGCATATTGGAATGAGTCTACACCAATACAAAATTGTAATATGTTTTCATTTATAATAAAAGAAGAAGACAAAGACGATGACAGACGTGGTTTTCTCCCACATTGGGTTTCCACCTGAAATCTTGGCGTTCATGTGTGTTGATATGATTCTTGTGTTTTGATGATCTATATGCTTCTTACTGCTCACGGTTACTGTTTAATGAATGAATAATGAAGTAATGATGCATTGGTTAAAGATGAACTAGTGATGAAATATATGAAAAGTTAGTTGACTAAATATACGTTGTTTGTATTTACTAAAGTAGTGTACGTACGTTGGTTTCCTGAATGACAGTAGCATACCAAAATCGGAATGAGAAAAGAAAAGTTGAACTAAGTTTAAAATATTGATTCACATTCCCGTCCCTGCCACCCCCCCTCTTAGTATTTTTCCCAACAATTTGTTATCAGAGCAGGTCACTTCAGTTGAAGCATAACCACTTTGAGTGGATCCGAGAAGATGGGAAAGAAGAATATAACTCAAAAGAAGGAGTCAAAAAAGTATGGTAATATATAAGATGAAGTGACTGTTATAGATGTTAGAAAATATTCAACTTTGGGAGCACCCCGCTTTCTATTGATCAAGAATGAAGAAGACAGTGACAAAGAATTATCAGGTACCATTTCCTTGTTTATGTAATAATGATGATAGTGAAGATGACGGTGAATCCACTAAAATCGCTCTCATGGGTAAAAGTGAAAGTAAGCATTGTAAAGAGAAAACAAATTCAAAAATGACGGCCCTAGAAGCAAAATAACAAGGCAAGTTATAAACAATGGACAATAAAGGTATGTTTATTCTAAGTAATGATAACTATCATGAATGGAAAGAAGAAATGAAGTATAATTTAATGAACCTAGGATCTGATGTTTGGAATTTAGTATGTAATGGTTGCATTAAAATTCCTCCATCAGGTGAATAATTACAAAGGAATAATGTAGTATTAAATGAAATCTTTGGTAACATACTTGATTTAGCATTAGGAAATAATATGCACTATGAAACTGCAAAAGAAGTATGGGATAATCTTCAGGAAATTCATGAAGGAAAAACAAAGGAATATTGTTTATAGGAAAACCAACAAGTAATCTTATTTCTAAAGAGAATAATGATCTATCAAAAGATATGTTATGTCATATGGAGTTACTAATTCAGAAGAATACAGGTTAGAGGAAGTTCTTAATCTTAGAAGAAAACTTCATTTTTCTTTAAAAATGATTATTAATCTTAAGAATAAGTTGCAGGCATATGATAACAGGGATCATGATGCAGTAGAATCTAAACAATATTATGAAGGACTAGAAGCTCGGATCGTCTCTCTAAAACCTTATCTTAGAAATAAAACAAGTGAAATGAAGAGATACTTCAAGTATTTGAAGAACAAGAGAATGGGCCGAAGAAAGAGATCAACGAATTATAGGAATAATTGGAAGAAGGAAGAAAGGTTGAAGAAGGAATGAGGAAGCAGTATTAGGTAAAGGAAGAACAATACCAAAGAATGGAGGTCGAGGTAAACATTCTAAAAGGTAAATCAGAAGAAAAGGATAAACACTTTAGATTTCAAGATAGTACTAAGATTTTGGATAACATTCTTAGTAATCAATGGTCTCCTTCTATTAAATCTGGTCTTGATATTCATGAAACTGTAAAATGAGACTCTAGTTCACAGGCTTGTACAAGGATCTTGAAGGATAACAATATGAAATTTGAAATTCCTGTCAAAGATATAGGAAGTTAACCAGATCAACATCCAAGGAAGATTAATTTTCAAAAGCTATCATTTGCTGTCAATAATGGAAACATTAATCGATTCTCTCCTCCGATCAATAATGTTGAATGTTTTATATGATATAATTATGGACATGTTGCAGCGAATTGCATAAGAAAATTGTTTTGATCTCAAGCAAATAACGACTTCATAGGAAGATCACTATCTCCAAGATACTCAGGTTTATTTAAGGGATATTGCTTTGCTTGCAACATATTTGGTCACAAAGTTATTGATTGCAATAGAAGGAACATGAAACAAACATATAATGATTCATCATCTCCATTTTCTTGTCATATAAGATGTTATGCTTGTAAAAAGTTTTGGCATGTAGCAAAAGAATGTAGGAACAAGCCAATGAACCTCCATAGGCAACATGGCAAACAATCAGATAAGAATATTAAAAAACCTGAGAAAGATGGATCCACCAGCACTTCTCATAATAAGCATAAAGAAGAATAACAAACAAGGCATGGCTTTGTTCTTTGCTCAGTTGAGGATTAAGAAGAATGGTACATAGATAGTGGGTGCTCTCATCACATGAATGAAGATTAAGAAAATTTTGAGTTTCTCAAGAAAAACAAAGATGGTAAGGTGATTCTTGGAAATAGTGCTCTAGCAAAAGTTATGGGAAAAGGTAGAATCAAACTTGAGAAGCATGAAAAAGCAGTTGATGCTTTATTAGTTCAAGGGATAAAGCAGAATATTCCAAGTGTAGGTAAAATAACTGACAAAGGGACATATAATTGTGTTCACATCAACTAAATGCAAAATTTTAGACAAAGAAACTAGAAAGGTTATAGCAAGAGAATACGAAAATCCAAACAAATTATATGTGCTAGCACAGAAGAATTCAGGAAGAAATAAGAGATGTAGTTCCTCTTATTCTTCAAATTCAAAATAAAAGAATATTGACCCTACTGCAGTCCATTTCTCTTAAGGCATACTTCTAATAGTGACTGCAGAAGTGATATGAGGTACATGACCTCATGAAGAGCAAGTGATGATTATCAAGTCCACAGGTTTAGTTGTATATGATCTCAGGGGAAGCTATGCATAAGTATCTTGGTGACAATTCTCTAGTTTGATTTGGTATTGATGTTTTGGTATTACTAACATTACATCTAATGAAGTAAGAATGAACAGTAACATACAATACAAGATCAGGGGGAGTTGTGGTTATGAAAGTTTAGAATTTTAATTTCTGTACACAGATCTCGAGAAGGACAATTGTGTATATACACAAGTAATTATCTAGATAGTCGTGTATGTTTCTCTAAGATGAAGAAACAGCGAGACAAACTCAGGGGGAGTTTCTGATATGCTTCAATTAGTAATTATTTGGCTTTCTAGTTCTGACATTGATTGGTTACAGTCTGTTGATGATGCTCAGATGTTACTTAGAAATGATATTGATAGGTCAATACTTCTTTAGTTCTTTTATGAATTTGTTGATTGATGAAGTGGAAATAATCTAATAGTTGGCACAGGTTCAGGGGGAGTATCTAGTACGCTTCAAATAGTGCATTGTTGGAATTATGATTTCTTGAGAATTCTTTGTTGCATGTCGGTTTATGATGAGTATGTATCATTGGATATGTATAGTTTTTGTTGTTGTCATTAAGTAATGGATGATTCTTGATTTGCACTTAGTAAAGTTGTTAATCCTACTTGATACATTTGATGAAGAAGATGTGTAGGATATGATCTTTGGTTGATGATGATGAATTGTTGATTCACTCACTACTTGTTGACATTTATATTTTGTTGCCATTATGTCTTCTATGATGCATATGGTGAAGTTATGGATGATGCCTATATGTTGCTTGAGATACATGTTGAAATTTTATATGTTCTATGTGATATTCTTAGTTCTCACATATGTTGTTGATATATTACAAGATATGTTGTTGTGTTGCAAGAGATCTATATGTCTTTGATTTTCGTGGACTGTGGCTCTTCCTACAAGTGGAAAGAGCATGTTAACCTTGATGATATAAGGTCAAGGGTGTTATCACTTAGGTTTTCCTAGAAGTTGTGTAAGAGGAAAGTATACCCGAGGTAACCACAAACCAACCTATTAGATGCAGAATCTAGCCAATCTGCATCCAGAGAGGGCTCTCTCTTTATGATTTATCTTTGTTCTTAGAAGGTTTTAGGCTAGTTATAGATTCAAAGTTTGTTTTGGGAAAATGGTGGAATCCACAAACTAAGGGCAAGGTTGAGAGCTTTCAGTCCATTGGGCTATGGAGTCAAAGGATGGCTTTACTGGATTTATATTCTAAACACAAGATGGTATTACAGGGCAAGATAGCTAGACAGAGAACAATCCTTAAAATTTAAAGTGGATGGGATGATCTTGAAGGGATGAAAGGCAGCTAAGAATCTTTCACCATGTTCAAAAGAAAGAAGTGAAATGACTACAAGCAAAGAGCAATGAAGGATTCTTTATTATAGTAATCAACAATGTTTAAATTAGCAAAGCAGGAGCATTTAAGAATTCATGCTTATAACTAATTTAGAAGAAAACATTAAGAATAACCACATTTGAAAATAGAGTACAATTAAGCAAATTTTGTTTCAATCCTTTATGTAAATTGTTCAGAAATGGATAAGATGGTATTATAAATTAATATAAAATTTTAGACAAAGGGTAGAAACACTTATTGAACTGTAGTCCAACACATGAATCCTGCAACAAGTCCTGTGCTTTAAATCGTCATCCATTAAGCCACGATAAATTTCTCCATTTATTCTGAAGTTTCAATGTTACAGTCGAGTAATGGAATCCACTCAATGCTTCCAAGAGTGGAGTATTTATACCAATTCTAAACTAAAATATCTTGAAACAAATATCAAAATTGGTTCACAAATCTCTCCAACTATTTACATAAATAGAACTTAATTAAAGGACACTCAAAATAATGCATCTATTTGTCACTATTATGTATGGATAGGTGATGACAAAGAGGAGAATTTGAATTTGATCCAACTCTTAGCTGATGATGAGGCATCCAAGTCACTAACTGCTTCCTTTTTTTGTGAATTCTGCTCCAACAATTCTGCAAACTTGGGGTCCAATGATACCTTTTTATTTCTCAATTCGTAATAGATATGTAAACATTGAAAGAGTTTATTGTAGATCAATATGTCGGTGAGATAAACCTCTTTCACTTTCCTAATATTTCTCTCCAGTTGTTCGTAATAGGCTCTGTACAACGATGTGTAAAACAGAGTTTTACAGAGTCTGAAAATAGCCTCTAAAGCTGTGCATGTATCTCTCAGCCTGAAATCATTGTGGAAAACCTGAGATAGGTTGTTGTAGATAGGTCTCTTAGGAACCAAAACATCCTTCAGTTTTGTAAACTGTATTTCTAATTGGCCACACTATCCTTTGCAAAATGATGACTTAACATGAATTTTCTGCAAAAAGTGCTTTCCAACATTGTTTAATATTTCCACACCCATAATGGCTGTTAGAAAAGTGAGAGATTTTTTTGTAGATGGACTGCTTAAGAACATAAACCTCCTTCATTTTTGTAAAATTCATCTTTTATTGATCACAATAGTTTCTGCACAACTATGACTAAAATATGCAATTTCTGCAAAAATGTTTCTTCTTGTTATATTTTTTCATCTTTTTACTTTCTTACTCTTTTGACTGTTTTACTTTCACTTTAGACAAACCTCAATATTGGTGAAAGTATTCTCATCTATTTTTACCATTTTACTGCCTTCTGTATTCACTTTTACTATTTACCTTTGACTGCTCTGTAACTTCGTTTTAACTTTCACTGACTTTTACCTGATACACTTTAATCACTGATACTCTTTAACCACTGATACTCTTTAGCTGTTATGCTTTCTAACCTCTGTTTGAATATATTTGATAAAAATCTTGGAGTAAACAAATCTTATGACTAGTATTAAGACTTTTTATCCAAGGATGTGATCTTCTGATTACCTCTTCAGGGGACAACCGAGTAGATTTTTCAAGCAATTTCCCAATGGACAAGGGAGTGAGGTTTTGACCAGGTTCAAAATGGAGCATCATATTGATAGCTTTGGGGAGTAATGGGGAAAAGAACACTCTGGTCAGGGGATATTACAGCTCTTTGAGTCAGATCATAGTTAGAATGGCAGTAATGGATGATTTCTGGGAAATAAATGACTGAAGGAATGAGATAACTTGGGAGATTGGATTCCCACAACCCTATAAGATTGTGCCCCTTTGAGTATTCGTCTCTGCAGCGATAATAGCTCAATAGGGGACTTTCATCAAAATGCAGGTCTTTAATTTGGAAATCTTCATCTGTCAAAGGTAAATATTCCAATTCACGGTGAGGAGCATTCAGTGGAGTAATATTCAGAGCTGCCGACACCTCCATTTTGGTTCTTGTGGATTCAAAATGGAGGTTTCAGATGTGGGCCCGTCGGGATTTAAAATAGTTTAAGGTTTAATCTAATCACCCCAGGCGATATCTAATAGGCGGAAAAGGTTATTAATTAGTCCTGATGACTAATTAATCCCGTATGCGTAAAGAAATGGGTTGCGGTGGGGTTTGGTTAAGTGGATTGCCAGGTGGACAAACCATGGTGGCACGAAACTTTTTGGAAGTTTTATTCATATTTTTGTATTTAAACATA
>APFE030744923.1:0-18567 GCA_000404065.3 Pinus taeda
GGAACAATAATCTCGGGCTGGTGTGATGGACCTCCCTCCTCATGAATGGCCTCTGGCTCTGGTTGTGGCTGTGGTAGCGCTGTAAAGAACTCATGAGAAATGAAGTCTGCCCATGGAATGCCCTGCTGACTCAATTGATGAGAAACAATGAGCTGGATGAGACCATGATGGCACAAAATCCTATGCTGCTGAGCTGGGGACTGCCTCTGAAACACGGACGCCATCCTCAGAATGTCCTGGAAGAAGAAATCTGGGATGTTCATCATCCTCACTCGAGTAAAGTACATCAACAGGCGAATGTGACAAGAGAAGACCTGTGAAAATCTTCCCTCGAATGTAAAGTAATGCATGATAAGCCGCATGATTGGAGCATACTCCCCCTGGAGGAATCTGAAGGGAAAGACCCCTGACAAGTCACTCATGAATGTTGGCCTGACATATGGCTCAAAATAAACATAATCCAGCATTTTGCGCTTGGGCCACACCTCACCCACATTTGGTATCCGGTAGGCCTCTGAAAATCAACCTCGGAAGATAGTACAAATTTACCCTGCAAGATGACCTGCCCATACAATGAAGGTGGCAAAACAAACTAAAGTGGGCCCAATCCCTGTGGTGCTGAATCTGAGCCAAGCCTCTCCAGAATTGAAAAAATGACATATACGGAAACCATTACTGCCATAAGGACAGGCCTGCAATTCTGCCAAAAAGGTGGTTCCCTCTCTCCTATGATGACCACGGTTTGCCACCCTTAAGAGGCTCTGTTGTACCTCGATTTCTGTGGAAGAAAGACCAATATCACCTTGCTCATAGGTTTCCAGTTGTTGACATGGTGCTTTTGAAGCAAAAGTGAAAGCCAAATAGATAGAGTAAACTGCTGCCTTGCCTGCAAAAAAATGCTGAGAAGTATGTTGTTTTTCAAGGGCAAAAATCATAAGGAATGTTAGGGGAGGGGATTTTTAATAAGAATGGGAAAAATATGTAAAAACAGGGATTTTAAGGGATAATTCACAAAATGTCAAACATATCATCTCATCTTCCATCATTAGGAAATCATTTTCAAAGAAATACTTTATTAGGATTTAGTCATAGGGGAATAAGACTTCTTTTACATCTTGTCATAAGGGAAAAGGGATCTTAATTGAACAGGACTTTAGGGAAGGGGTAGAGGGGAAAACAGGGCTTGGTTTTGGGGAGACACAACAATACTCTTTTGCAAACAACATTTACAGCAATATGTCAATTTTATACATATACACAGCTACATTTTTCTTGTTTTTGCTATGGATATGCAACAGAAGTGTGTCTTCTATTTTCCAATAACTATGCACAGCAATATCTTTTTTTTTATATTTGGTCATTTTGCCATATTATTGCTCTTTTCTCTTTTTACATAACATTTTTTATCCTTGCTGTTGTTCATTTATTTTCCTTGCCATGTGGAGGGTATTAGGGTTTGGGTAGAATACATGAAAGGGCATTAGGGTTTTGTAAAGGGATTTGGGGAGGGATAGGGTTTTAGGAATTTGGGATGAGAAATTTAATATTTATTGCAAATGAGATCAGATATAAACATATTATGACATTTGTGAACTTAATAGGAAACAAGGAGGGAATAAATAAGGATTTAAAGCCTTGAAAAAACATCAACCCTAGCATAATGCCTACATGAACAAGCAATCACCCAAATCCATTTCTCCTTACATTTCTCGGTGATAAACATATATATGCAAGCCCATCATTTCATGTTTCAAGCATTCAAACGCGCTAGAAGACCCTACCTCGATCAATTGAGCAAACAAGAGGGCGATTTAGTCGATTTGGAGTGGTTCTGTAGAAGACAACTTGAGTGGTCGCGCCCCTGCTCTGAGTGGTCGCGCCCCGCCTAAGTAGTCGCGCCCTTTAGAAAAATGCACTGCAGAGGGGTCGCTGAGTGGTCGCGCCCCACCCAACTAGTTGCGCACTGAGCCTGAGTGGTCGCGCCCCTGAGAATGACTCCAACTTTCTGCAAATCGCCCCTTTTGACCTCTCACTCGTTTTTGCAAGCTCTCAAATGCATAATGAGGCTATTTAGAGGGAAATTTACTCTTTATAGGCCCAATTTGAAAAAATTAACTTACCAAACCCACTTTCTAATGTTTTTGCTTTGACATTCACTTTTAACACTGTTTTGAGTTCACTTTGTCCTGAATTTGATATTTTGAGTGCTTTAACTCCGTTCTTTTTGCAGGTTGACCATCTGATGGACTCTGGCGAGGAGACCAGGGTTATTGCCGGCATTTTGAAGAATTTTGAAAATTTTCCTTATTTTTTGCAAATTTCACATGACCTTGGGTTTAAAAACAGGGTTTTTAAATCCAAGGTATAAATGAGCTGTACCTGATGAAAAAATATCAATGGAACATATTTACATACCTCCTTCCGGCTTGCTGGGGACTATTAGACCTTTGACTCATGACCTTGCAGTGATTTTTGACCAAAACCCTAGACCTAAGACTTGGGATTTCAAGACAAAAATAAAACAAGTGTAACACAAGCTCATTTAAATGATATGATCTGATCCAGCAAAGCCAAGAAGGGAACAAGGACTAGCTCCTCCATCAGTTTTATGGCATGCCTAATGGGATCCAGAACTGATACTGATGAGACACCTACCTATGCACATGCAAAGAGCTTTTGATCATCGATGGAGGGCTCAAGATCGACACTAACAGGAAACACAGTGCAACCACAAAATATGGCAAGAAAACACACAACAATAGAACACTACCAGCAGATAGTCAACAATTCAACGCAGCAATATTTCAACATATTAAACCATGTATGGAGGCCGACGGTTGGTCTGCTTTGCGACCTCGACAAAGGGAGGCTAAAGGAAAAATATCTGTAACGTTGGTAGAAGACAGAATGATCACCGAAAATGGATTCGCAGCCCGCAGTCTTAGTGATCACGGACTCCTTGACCATTCATGCAGCCATCGTTAGCTGGGGTATTCAAAACTTTCAAGTCAAAGCTGAAGATTTACATATTATTACACAGGCAGATCGGTTAGAGGGAAAATTAAATTTGAAATCGTGGTCACTGGAAGCGATCGTTTCGGTCTCTGGACTTCACATGCATCAATGGCTACTGGAGCTCGCGAGGGTTCTCAGACCTGGTGGGATTATCATGGAGATGGCGCTTTCTGAGCAAAAAACTATGGATGGACAACACTAAAATTACCATATCAGGACAACACTAAAATTATGAAATGCTTATGGATAGTCAGGACAACATGGATAGTGCTGGATAGTGGAGCAGTATGGGCAGTATGGACAGTATGGACAGTGGGGTAGCTACCATGTCAGGGGTAGCTAATTATATGGAGGAGTAGCTCAGCTATATGGAGAGCAGACTAAGAGTTACAAGGGACATAAAAGCTAAAAGGAGCTAGCTCTGATACCATGTCAGGCCAGGCAGTAACTCCATAAGGCAAAAATGATCCAACTGTGTTATTCCATCAGGTAGGTCTTCATTATATACATGAGGGAGAGACTGTTCAGTTCGTCTCCCGATGACTGTTCATATTTCTTATTTATCTATTTACATAAATTCACCCAATCACAAGGATTAGGTGTCAACAAGTCCTAACATTGGAACTAAAATTTTGAAAATACTTTTAGAATAAAAATGAGAATCATCTAGTATTTATAGTACTATAACTTATGTTTGGAATAAAAATCTCTAGAATGACTTCCAAACATCAAGTTTAAACAATAAACATACTTACTGAGATACAAATATAATTTATGCTTCACTTAGGGCTTCTAAAAATATTATGTAGCATTAATTTTGAACATATGAAAATTTGCAAAAGTACCATGTTTTGGTTCTCCAACTTCTACAAATTTCTTATGAGAATGATTTGTACACATACATTCAAGTGCCATTTCCAAAGTTAAATACGAACTTGGTGGTTGTATATGAGCTATTATTTATTATTCTATAAAAGAACCTTGGGGAATAATGTTTCATAAATATAAAACACTGACCATAAAATTCTAAACTTTTTCATCCATATTACCATATTGAAAGTTGGTTTTTTGCTAAAATAAAAAATCAAACTTTACATGGTTTACGCCTAACTACAAATTACATTTCAATTGTTACAGAATTGATACAATTTCCAATGAAAAACATGATTTTGCCAAAAGGGGATTATGTTGATCTCCTGATTAATGGTAAAGTTATTGGGCTTGGAAGGGTTGAATCTACAGAGACCAAAACTTATTATGTTGAAGAAAGTGTTAATGTAGACTATGTTACAATTTTGGTATTTGATGTCACTCAACTACATTTGACTCCGGTGGATGTTGATGAAGCAGAGAATATTCAATGGAGGGCCATGGATTTGAGGCTCAACATAGGTAAATCAAAATATTAAAGCATCTGTTAAGTGTTATTGATAGTACACTAATGGTTTTGTTTGATCGAATACTAAGCTTATTTACATTTCTTTATAGGTGCAAATGGTTCTTCTACACTTTCTATTGGAGATAAGGTAGATCCTCTACAAGATGGAGTGAAAGTGGTTGAGGGCTTCATATTCAATATAGAGCTCGATGGCATAAAGTCCATGGAAAGATGGTAAAGAAAGGATGCATAATGGTTATAATTGAGAAGGCATTAAAACATGATGCTCCTTTACCACATCCATCGAGATTTGAGCACACACTAGGGTCTGTTGCATTGTAATATTTTGATATTTGACTAGAATTAGATTTGGAACCTCACTGTCATGATCATGTGATAAATTTCCCCAGGATAGGGTTACCATCGTGTATGTAAAGGTTTCTATTATACATGAGTGTAAAGGAACAAACATATCCATTGCCAAAGGAATGATAGTTAATGTCCATGAGGATGATATGGTTCATGGTGAAATACTGGGAAAAATGGAATTCAGTTTTTTTATAGAAGATATAGATAACAATTGGAAACTGTGTTGGATTGGGAATAACTCTATACATTCTTTGGTTAGATAGCCAATAAATGAATCAGCTAATAACAAAGGTGAGATGTTAATGGTCAAAAAATTGTTCAAGGAGTCATATATGGAAATGGAAATATGGGATGTTATAGAGGACATAATACTTCCCTTAAATAGATGGGATGGGTATACTTAAAATGAAGAAGATCTAAATTAAATTGATTTGCATGTAACAAGGCCATATAAAATGTTTAATAAATTTATGGCTACCAAAAAAATTTGAAAATGCCAATGACAAATAGATGAAGAGAATTAAATTCAACTTTTGGCAGAAGCTAAGTGTTGCAAGAAATATTGTCTTCAGCATGCAGATATGAACGCCATTGCAACTGCTAGAAGGGGTTTGAAAGACATAAATACAAATGGTATCAAGGAATTTGTATTGAATTCACTCCTCCCAAATAAATTCATGTCATAGAGCCATGGACATGGTCTACCACATGTTGTTAGAAAAGTAAAGGACATGATATTTAATGGAAATATTATTTATAGAAATCATGGTACACGATGCATAGTATTCCTCAAAGCACCTTCTATAACCACCAACATTGTTTTGAAAGTGGATATATTAACACCAACACATGAAAATAAAGTTCCCATTCCATGGTGGCTAGAGAAATGTTGTAGAGGATTGTAATGGATAATTCTAATTTTTCACCAAATGAAAAATGTCATGTTTGAAGAGGATGGAGCATTTTCTCCTTTAAGATTGTTTACTTTGACTTACAAAAAAACTTCTTTGTTGAAAGTGGTAAATGACTCTCTTCAAAAGATCAAGTACCCAACAATATCATAACTAACAATGAGATAGATCTGAAATACTCATTTTCGTGATGTGGCATTCTCAAAGAACACCAACTTCAGTAAATGTAGTGAATGTATTGTCTTGAAAGCACAAATGAAGCTAGTGACAACAAAAGAGTTGGAAGAAAGGCACAAGGTAGATTGAAGAAACATAACAAGAAATTTATGCATGGAATACATTGCTACTATGCAGATAAACTTATGTCAAATTTATTTCCAAAGGCGTATTGAGCATTATCCATGATAAAATGGAAAAAAATAGAAACTTCAATCCGAAGGCTATGTGTGAAACCAAAATCTATTGCATGAAAATAGTTAGGTTTGTCATTGGCAGGTATGATAACACATGCATATAAGGCAAGAGGTTTTGGTCATTTATCCCTACCATTTGTACATATGGGATCACAATTTACTATTACATCCCTTGCAATATGCTTGAGGGTCCTGTGAGACCCACACCTTGATATGTATGCTGATATACTTTACGAGATTAGAAGTTCAAGAAACCTCCTTTTAAAAACATTATTTGACACTTGTATTTACTCAAAATGTAAAGTGTATAAGGACAATTATATGTCTCGCTAAAGATCCAAAAATCAGATGATTTTAAACCTCTTTCTCCACATTTTTTGTTACAGTTGGACAATGTATAAAGTGATAATAAGAATAATTATATTTTCATGTTTCTATCACTTTTAATTCCTTTTGGTTTCTTCAACACTATTGAGGTTGGGTTCTTGTATGTGGGGCACACCCATGAAGACATAGATGGAACATATGGAAGAATGTCTTCCAAGTTGAAAAGTAAAGATGTATATTATTTACCTGAAATGATGGATACATATTGTATAATTGAAGAAAAGTGAGTGTTTCCACCTAAACTTATTGACAAAGTGTATGACTTCAAAAAATTCCTTAAAGGAACACATTCAGGAGAGGAAACCGACATTAGTTGGACATATTAATGTCAAATACTTTCAATTTCTTGTACTCAATGATGTTCCAATACCAAGATACAAAGAATCCATCTGATATACTGAGTGATCAGAATCAGTTGAGTTGTGGAATATAGATGATGAAGGTCGGCCAAAATTTTCTAGAGGTAGTCCATCTTTCTTACATCCCAAATATAATGATGTACACTTAAAATAACTAAAGGAAGGAATAACATCATACATAAAAATGTGGATGGAACCTATCAAAATTAGGATTCTGCAATTGTTACAGAGGAATGGAAAAATAGAGTAGATTATTGGGAAATAGATCTTGATACATTAGATGGAATCTATAATGATCATGTAATATTGGACATGAATGATTCATCTTATGAATATTTTTGGCCCAAGACAAGGAAATAGATGTATGATGACGACAATCAAGTCCATCATCTCTCTAGTTTTTTGGATGGAGATTTTGATAATGTGGTAAATGAACCATTATATCTTGGACTCAAATTCAGCAATAAAAAGCCAACATTCATTCCTGTGATTGATTTTGAGAAAAATAAAGATGCTTCTAGTTAGATTAGGAAATGAGGATGAAGGAGAGATTATTTGGATGAAAAAATCCACCTTGGATATCTTCAAGGAAAATGACAGTGACATTGTTCATGTAAAGGTTGATTGATGGAATCCTATTTCAAGGAAATACAATGGAAATTTTTTAGAACAATCTTAGGTACCAAATCCAGATGACATAGAACCTAGTTCTATTCCAACCAATACCATAGTTTCACCATGGATGCCAAAGAAAGAATATTGCCAGAAGACAAAGATAAATAAATGTGGTGTGGAAGCTACTCTTAATCTACTTGAGAGAATATCTTGAGATTGGGTGGAGATGATTCATGGATGTAAATTTATCTTTTGAAGGATATATTAATATACTTCAAAAACAATTTTCAATGTTTGTTTTATATCAAGAATTCCATTCATACTATTTTTTGAAGAGTTTTATATCATTTAGTACATATATGCACAACTTGCTTCAACTTCAGTGGAATCATGTGATGATACTTTATGTGAAATACGTGACACTTACATTCAATTTTTAAGTTCAAAGATTATTTTAACCAACATAACTTATCCATATATCAACTTCTCATTTTGAAGTTCAATAATGCACTTAATAACAATATCTTTTAGACTTTGTATATTAAAATAGTATTGGAGTAGACAATTTCAATTTAAACCATTTTAACACTTAATGAATTAATGCTTGATAATTGAAATAAAGTTTGAAGCAATATTTTATTTATATGTCTTGTTATATTTGATATAGATCAAATAGTTATACTCTATTTCATTCTAATAAAAAACAATGATCATCAAATGACATAAGTAGACTTATAAAATATTTTGTTTTTAGACTTTGAAGGTGTGCCAACATTGTAGTAGTACAATAACTTATACTAAACATAGACAAAGTATTTATTTAGTAACAAAATTAAAATAACTAATAATAGTAACAAATACAATATTTATATGCCATTAAATAGCTTTATAAGTAAGAAAATTCTTTCACAATCTATTACTCATGAGTTCATTCTTGATGAGCTTGGTTTTAATATAGAAAATGAATATTAATGTTAGGTCCCTATAATACTATTGGATTCCCTTATTATTATTGTAATTGTAGACCCCTATTGTTATTGTTTTGTCCATGTCCCCATATTGTTATTATTGTGCCCCTTAGAAGCCCATTATTGTTATGTTGACTATGATTATATTGTGACCCCTTAGAATCCTATATATAGAAATGAGGTCTTGTCATTTGTATCATCAAAGAATGGTTCATTTGTGTAATGTAAAGAAGGTTCCCCTTAAAGAGTCTGATTTTGAAGTAATTTATCTATATTTTCTTCTATTATGTGGGCCGGTTGCATAACATTTGGTATCAGAGCTTTGGATTCTATGGTTTCACTGCTTTAAACAGGTCGTCGTGGAATTTTTTCTATAACATTTTTTCTACAAAGTTTCAAAAGCTAAAATTAAAACCCATCTAAGAAGAAATATTTATGAACGTTGGGTACGAATTTAAGATATTATCTCACTATATATTCAGATATATGATCCAAGGAAGTTAGGGTTTTTGAAAGCTCCTAAATTATATCTCAAACATGTGACCTGGGGAAAATTGTCATTACTTTCTCTCTGAGAATCAGATTGAAATTCCGTAAAATAATACAAAAAGAAGACAGAATGTAGTTTTCTTTATATCATTTCTTGGTCCGAAGGTTGAAACAATGACATGTGGAACTTTATACGAGTTCACTCTAAATAAATAGCCTATAATCAGGCCATCGTGGGAGATTTGGAATAACTCTTTCTTGTAGAATCCAATATTAATCAGACTTGTGAGGGGAAATAAGACTCAGAGGGATACCTTGGGATGAAATTTTAGACCTTGGAGATCCAAAATTGTAGAGATAAAATAGATTCAATATCGAGCTCCTACAAAGCGAGAAAATGTGTGGCCTTTTTAAAAGTTTGCATAAGCTTGGTTTGAAAAATTAGTTTGAAGGAATTCAAAGGGCACTGTGAAGCATAATTATCATTGATTAATGCCCCGAGGAAAGAAATGGAAACACCTAGTAAGCAACCTGAAAGCTTTAGCATGACTCATGAAGAAGAGGAAGAAATATGACACGATATATCAAAATTATGAGACCAAGTGCAACAAATTTCACTCTCACAAAAAGTAATAGAAGCTGAGATGGATTGTTTAAAGAAAGGCATGGAAGCTAAGATGAATGTCATGGAAGCTAAGATGAATGGCGTGATGGATGGTTTAAAGAAAGGTGTGGAATCTAAGATGAATGATGTAGAAGCTAAGATGGATGGTTTAAAAGTAAACATTGAAGATTTTGAGAAAGACATGGAAGGTTTGAAAGGAGGTTTGGAAAAGTTGCTACAAGAAATTCTTCCTAATGGTGAAAAGGTAGTAGAGGAAACTCATAATGAAAACAAAAGAAATGTTAGTCAAGATTTCATAGAATCTAACATTGGATTGAAGACCCACCATGTTCCAAAGATCGATATGAGGAAGTTTGATGGAAAGGATCCCGTAACATGGATTCTACAGATGGAGCAATATTTCGATCCCCATAATGTGAAAAACACACAAAAGGTACACATTGTGACTTTATATTTATAACCCAATTAGTTTGTATGGTATTGATGGTTTTTATCTTGTAAACAAACTGTCACTTGGGAAATTTTTATGGAAGAAATGATAACACATTATGAGGATACAAAAAGCAACATCTTTTTTGGCCAATTGATAAATCACAAACAAAAGGTTTCAATGGTGGAGCACATTGAGGACTTCCAAAAATTGAATATAAGGGTAAAAGATATTCTAGAGGAGCATAGGATTGATGTGTTCATAAATACTTTAAAGGATAGCATCCAGCATGAGGTGCACCTTTGGGAACCTAATTCATTGGAGAAGATATTCAGGTTGGTAAGAAAAATTGAAAGCAAAATTATGGAAACAAGGAAGCCTACAAATCACAACTATAAAGATGGAAGTGCTTTTTTCCCCTAGCCTTCCACAACCTACAAGGTTGACACCACAACAATTGGAAAAAAATGAGCAAAATGGATTTGTTACAATTGTGATATAAAATACACTAAAGGTCATAAGTGTGTTGGGATTTATTTTTTTTTACATAGATTGTGAAGAGGAAGAACAAAAGGAACAAGAAACATAAAAAGAAGTGGATACACACCAGGAACAAACCCTAGAGAAATAATACATGAGTCTGACCATATCTTGTAATTCATTGGCTGGAATTACCACTCAAACCATCAAGATAGAAGGAAAAATCAAGAAGAAAAAGGTAATAGTGTTTATTGATTATGGAAATATCCATAATTTTCTTCATTGTAAGAGAGTGAAGGAATTGAATTGCTTCCTATCTCCACCACCGGAGTGTCAAGTGATGGTTGCAAATGGAGGAACCATAAATTGCTCTAAAAAGTGCTATAATATCAAGCTATCCATGGGATAATATGTTGAATATTCCAATGCTTTCCATTCCAATGGGTGGTGCTGATGTTCTACTAGGAACCCAATGGCTACAATCTTTGTGTACGATAGCTTTTAATTTTCAAGAACTTTTCTTGATTTTTTTTCAGAAGGATAGGAAGTTGAATTAAGGGGGTATCACAGGGAAACCAGGAAAGGTAATCAACTCTAATGGCATGACAAATCTTCTAAAGAAATAACAAAGTGGCATAATTGCACAATTATGTTCGCTAGAGGTTCCCACATCAAAATCATCTATTTCTCTAGATCTCCAAAAAATATTGTTAATAATTCCAAGGTATTTGAGACTCCCAAATTCCTCCCACCTATTCGTGATCATGATCATGATATTCATTTGATTCCATGAAGTGTTCCTCCAAACTTCAGGCCTTACAGATATCCCTATGCCCAAAAGAGAAAAATTGAACATGTGGTTGTAGAAATGCTAGAGGCTGGTATAATTCAACCTAGTCAAAGTTCTTTCTCTACTCCAGTATTATTGGTGCATAAGAAGCATGGATCATGGCACATGTGTCTGGACTATAGGGAGCTCAAGAAGCTCACTTTTAAAGATAAATTTCCCATTCCTGTCATTGATGAATTATTGGATGAATTGCATGGAAAAATTTACTTCACCAAGTTGAACCTTCGTTTAGGATATCATCAAATTAGAATGAAGACTAAAGACATTCTAAAAACAACATTTAGAACTCATGAGGGTCATTATGAATTTTTGGTCATGCCTTTTAGCCTTACCAGTGCACCTTCTTTTTTTTCCAAAGGAAAAAAACGAAACTTTTTATTAAAAATATAAAAAGTTTACATTGCAAATGCCGTGGCATCACTGCTCATAACTGAGCTCTGTCTAAACTGAGAAAAATAAATTTCTGCTGAGTGCAATTCCTTTTTGGAACTATCACTAATCCTGGAAACGCAGATTTGGTGGCTTTTATCAGTCATTCCTTACCGGAACCTATCACAATTTCTGTTTAACGTGCTGTTTGGTGACTTATATCAGACAAAAAAAAACACATAGCTGAAAATCGATTTCTGTTCTAGATGAAACCAAAACAGAAATCGGGTCTCCTCTTGATTGAGGAAGAACAGAACATAGCTGAACATCAGAAGGCCACTTTATTATAGCTATTGTTTTGTGCAGATTGAGCTTTTGAGCTGAGGAAAAAACAACCTGTAGCTGATAATAGTTTTAACAGATCCATTTTATGTGATACACAGAAAAACGTGATAGCAGCAAAAAGACAAGGAAACCTTGCCAGAGATCAAGTCGGATGATAATATGGAGGCTGATCTGATCTGCTGATTTGGCCTTTGTCTTCTTCTTCTATTTGCCAACTGCCCAGAACCTGTTGAAGACCGTCTTTTGATAGCTTGTCTGCCAACTCATTTCTTTCCCTGTAAATATGACTTATGGAAAAACTGTTAAATCTTAATTTCAGTCTTTGAACCTCTCCCAGAATTTGAATTAATAATTGATTGTTGCATGCACGCTGGCCAGTTACCCATCTGATCACAATTTGAGAATCCCCAAAAATTTGAATAGAGAGGGTGTGCCTTTGAATGAGCCAGCATAATAGGTGTTTGAGAGCAAGTAATTCGGCAAAATTGTTTGAGCCCGATCCTAAACCCACTGAAGCTTTTAAGGAGTGGGAGAGAGATTCATGGATGACAATTCCAGCTCCTGCTTTGTTGTTTTGGGAGGCACCATCAAAAAAAGCCCAAGGGATTCCTTCTACAATCTGAGGATCAGGGACAATTCGATGGGAGATGGAGACCTTTGGTTCTGGAATACTGGCGAATATGGCAGCTCCCTGTGCTGCAGTGATTTCTACCGGAGTCTCTTTTTCCTGAAAGATACTTTTGTTCCTAGCAATCCAGATCCCCCAGCTAATGATGAGCGGGAGGTTTCTAAGGTTCCCATCCGGATGCTCATTCCACCACTTCTGCCAGACTTCTGGGATATTGTCCCCTTCCCAAACAAACTGTTTGTTCAGAATTTTCCTAAACTCTCCCCATATCTTTTGAGCCTCCGGGCATTTTAAGAAGAGGTGGTTTATAGATTCTTCGTCTGCTTTACACAAGGTGCATCGCCCCGGCCCGATCATGAATCTGGATTGAAGGATTTCCCATGTTGGGAGTTTTCTCCTTAGCAGACACCAGAAAAGAATTTTAGATTTAGGAGGGCACTTTAGTTTCCAGAGCAGTTTTGACCACCATTCTGTTTCTCCCCATCCCTTTCTTGACATAAGGAAAGAGTATCCATGTTTGGGGACATATGATCCGGATTCTGCATGCGCCCAAATTAACTCATCTTGCCTATCGGACAATCTTACATTGGTTCTGATTAGTTCTTGGGTAAAAATATGCCAATCATTCCACCACCTCTGATCCAAATCCAGCTCTTCTCCATTCATCCATGCTTGCCCCCAGATGGATGAGTGGCCAATCTTCTCCACTTGGCTGAGGAAGCGAAGGCCTTTCCTATCCAAATGCTGGATCAATTCAGGGGGGAGGGAAAAACTCTCATTGCAGCCCACCCAAGGATCCTTTCCAATCTTTACCTTTTCACCGTTCCCAATCTTCCATGCTAGACCTTGCTCTATCACCTTAAAAGATTCAAGAGTGGCTTTCCAGATAGCAGAAGCATGCTTTTGAGGCTTGATTGGGTTTCTGATCCAGTCTTCCAAAGGAAGAGGGTCAATGTATTTCCTTTTCACTGTTCTTGTCCATAGATTTTCCATCTTTATGAGGCGCCAACCTAATTTGGCAGCTAAAGAAAGTCTGAAATCTGGTAGTTTTTTGATTCCCCAGCCACCCCATTCCTTTGGTCTCGCCACTTTCTCCCATGCAACCCAAGGGAGAACCGTAGAATCCTTGTTCCCAGTCCATAGGAATCTGCTGCAAATTCTCCTTATTTTCTCCAGAATTCCTTTTGGTACCCAGGTTAGCGCTACCCAGTATACTGGAATGGCAAGAAGCACAGATTTGAGAAGGGTTAAGCGCCCTGCTCTGGAAAGCCATTTGAAGCTCCAGTGGCTGATTCTAGCTTCAATCTTGGCAATTAACCAGGACCAGTCCTCCTTCCTGTAATCATTAGGCTTCAGCCAGAAACCCAGATACTTGAAGGGCGAGTCCATGCTGCACATTTCATAAGGAAAATATGTACTGAACTGATCCCTGTCATTTCTATTTAGGCCCTCTTCTATGATTTGAGATTTCCTAGGATTGATCTGCATTCCTGTTGCTTTTAGGAACAGCTCAAAAATCATTTTTAACTCCTTGAGTTCATTAAGAGAGCCATTAGTAAAAATCAGAATATCATCTACAAAAAGTAAATGAGTAATGCACAGGTTTACAGCTGCCTCAATTCCACTCACCTTACCTTCCCTTTTGCTTTTATGAATCAGCTGACTGAGCCCTTCAGCCACTAGGAGAAAAAGCAAAGGTGACAGAGGGCATCCTTGCCTCAGCCCTCTCTGTCCTTTGAAGAAAGGGGAGGCAGCTCCATTGATGAGGATAGCATAGCTGACATTTGTAATACACCCCATGATCCATCTGATGAAGTCCACTTTGAAACCAAGATGAGTTAAGAGCAGGCGAATGTAAGACCAGCTTATCCTATCATATGCTTTCGAGAGGTCAATTTTGATTACCCCTCCCTTCTTATTCTTCAGCTTTACACTGTGAAGGACCTCCTGAGCCACACCTATAGCCTCATGGATTTGTCTTCCGTTCAAAAACCCAAATTGCTCAGGAGAAATGTGCCTTGATAAAATTGGTTTGATCCTGAGAGCAATCACTTTTGCAATGATCTTGTAGATACTATTGCACAAAGAGATAGGTCTGAAGTCCTCGAAAGAGTCAGGGGCTTCCTTTTTAGGGATGAGTGCGATGAAGGTTGCATTGAGAGAGTTGTAGACTTCCCCCTTTAATCTCGACTCCTCCACCACATCTGTGATTTCTGCTCCAATCTGCTCAAAAAAGTGAGAGAATAGCTCTATTGACCAGCCATCCGGTCCGGGACTTTTCTCTTTTGCCATAGAGTTTATTACACTTTCCACTTCCTCCTTGGAAACTGGCTCCATTAATTGGTCCGCTTCTTCCTCCTCCACATAGCTAGGAAAACATTGAGCTGTTTGGATGATTTCTGCTATGGTAATCTCACCAGGATCTTTGAAGAGAGATTGGAAATGGTTTACCCCCAGGGATGAGAGGGCCTCGAAAGTCTTAGCTTCCCTTCCATCTTCAGATTTAAGACTCCATATGGTATTGGCACTCTTCCTACCTTTGGCATAATTCTGGAAGAACCTGGTGTTTTCGTCCCCTGCTTTGAGCCAGGTAGCCCTGCTCTTGAGCCTCCATTCTTCCTCCTTAGCCATCAGGATTTGGTTCTTAAGCTTCTCCAGACCAACAATTTTCTCCTTTGATTCTTGGGAAAAGTAGCTGTCTGCCTCTATACTTTCAAGCCTCTGGAGTTCCTCATTTATCCTGGTTAGATCCTCGTTCTGTTTCTTATGCCACTCCTTTGCCCAGGATATTGTTGCCTTTTTCAGTCTTTTGAGGTTTTCCATGAAAAAGAAACCTTTATTTTCCTGGGCATCTCTAACAGGGTGAACCCAGGTTTCGTTAAACAACTTAATGTAAGATTCCTCTTGGAGCCAGGAGGCATTGAATTTGAAGGGAGAGGGGGGTTTCGATGGACCCTTAGAGAGCTCCATATAGATCGGGAAGTGATCCGAAGACCCCCTTTCTTCTGTCCATTGCCTGAGTAAAGGGATATCAGCGGCCAGCTCCTCATTTATTAAGAAGCGGTCTAAGCGTTTTGCCACCCTAGCTTCTCCAATTCTTTTATTTCTCCAGGTAGGCTTCAGCTTGATGAAGTTTGCTTCTATAAGATTGTTGGAGGCTAGAAGGTTCCTAAAGAAATCAGATTGAGGATCTTCTCTAGCATTAGGACCCCAGGACTCCGCTCTGCCTATAGAAAAGTTCAGATCGCCACCCATCACCACAGGGTTATTCTTAACAAGGGAGCTCTCCATCAGATCATTCCAGAAGGGGATCCTTCCTTGACAAGGCCCATAAATGTTGATTATAGAAAAGGGGAATTCAAACTCTAAAGATTGGCACTCAATCCCCATTGCCTGTTTCCTTCCCCATTGATTCAGGATTTTTACTCGACCTTCCCTATATCCCAAGGCCAAACCACCAGAGTGACCGTCGGCATCCAGTGCTGAGAAAACCCAACCTGGGAGAAGGCCTTTGAGCATAGAAACCACCTCTTCTCCTTTCCCCAGGGTCTCCTGAAGGAGAATTACGTCCGCCTTTGATTCCAGAACTAACTCCCTCAAAGCCAATTTTTTGGGTTTATTGGCTAAACCCCTGCAATTCCAAGAGAGAAGGATCATTTTGGAACAATGCCGGGGGCTTGCACTGCTCTAAGTGCCCCTGTGATGGAGAGCTGCTTCCCATCTGCCACATCATAGATAGCCTGTACTTTGGCAGCTGAGATTTTTGACTTCCTACCCCTCTTTTTGCCTGGCTGTGACTGCGGAGGGTGAGGGTCAATGCCCCCAACAGCAGAGAAGGAAACAGGTTTGGAAGCAAGAGAGCGCAGGTTGTATGGACAAGAGGGTGGCTGATCCAAGTGGGAAGGATCTCGGCAACACCCCTCACTATTCAGATCCAGAGAAGGAATGGCATCCGAGAGGTTTTCAAAGCAAGATCCAATGCAGTTTCCCAACATTCCATCAACCAAAATTTTATTATTAACAGAGCTTTCGGGAAAAATTTTGGGCAGGTCCTCTTCCATATGTTTATCCAAAAATTCACCTTTTTTTTCAATAATAGAAGAGGTAGACGGATTTAAAGGCATGCCCTTATGGTCCTCGACATCGCTTTGAGATATGCCTGGGTTTTCCTCAGCCTCGGCCTTTTGATCATCCTCATGAATCGTTCCTTCTTTTGGCAGATCCGTTGTTTGTTCCTGAAAATGAACATCCTGCACATGGATTCCCTGGTGCATTTCCGAATCCCTTGGTTCCTTCTCCGGATTTGCAGCGGCTTCATTGTTTAAATACTGAGACCATGTAAGCGATGAATCCAGCCTTCCCCTCGTTCGCAGAAACCTTTGACGTCTTCTTCCCAGTGGACAGTCCTTTGCCAAATGCCCATA
Organism: Pinus taeda; assembly: GCA_000404065.3. Classification (NCBI taxonomy): domain Eukaryota; kingdom Viridiplantae; phylum Streptophyta; class Pinopsida; order Pinales; family Pinaceae; genus Pinus; species Pinus taeda. Next base: position 17,056 of record APFE030744923.1, read on the forward strand.
TACATGGCACCGATGGCATCGGAACGGCAAAAACTCATAGTCTAGGATTTGTTCAAAGGTGAATTCCTTATACTGAAGAATGATTTTTTCTGGCAGTCCTCCACTAGGCTTTAAATTTACCAGAATCCGGGCCATAGATCTGTTATTTGTCTCCAGGAAAGACCTGTCCGTCTCTAGATAAGTCCCCAATCTGTTCCCAATCGCCATGAACACTGATTCCTCCCATAGGAAAAAAGGAAGGCCTGGTGCCCTAACCCAAACCGGAAAGACATCCATTTTTTCGTGCATTGGATCGAACATAGGGCTCCAATTTTTGAGGAGTACTGGAAAGTGCCCAAGAGACCAATTTTTCTGCAAAACCCAATCGGCCGCTTCTTTGGATTCAAACCGGACCGAAAACCAGCCTTTCGGGAGAGACAAGACCAGAAAGTCTCTGATAAGGTCCGAATTCCAGTTCCGCTTCCCCCAAGATTTGATGAACTCAGAGGAGAAGGACTTCCCTCTAACTCTACCAACAAGAGTGCGTTCAGCTACCGCCAGAGCTTCTTCTATTTTTACATCCATCCCGAGGACAAGATTTCCTTCAACACCTTGGGATTTGACTAATCTCTGTTTCTTCCGTTGCCCCTCGGGGATTTTTGAAACCCTGGGAGTGTCCCCTAGCCCTTCGGATTCCTGTCTCTCATGACTCGCACTTGGGCCAGAGGATTGAGGGGGGACAACTTCCTCCGAACGATAGTCCTTTGACGAATTTTGAAGAAAGTTTTGAGATTCAATATGGGACTGAAGTGTTTCCTGAGGCCCTTTGACGGACCGCCTATCTTCCCCTTTCGATTCTTGTGTGGCTTTTGTAAACTGTTCCGGCCCTCCTCTCTCTTTCGCATTATGTCTGCCTGCCGCGATTGAAACTCTTGTGACGGGAGCCGTAACTCTTCCATTGCCACCCAGACTGTGCCCTAACTTCGAACCGAGTATGACAATGTCTTCCAGCCCGCCTGAGAGTACTGGATCATCAAGCCCTAGGACCCCTTTTCTGCCGCCGGAAAGTAGGATCTGGTTCTGAGTAGTCTCCTGGATTATGGGAGCATTCGAAAGATCGCCCTTAGCTTCTTGGCGAGCCTTTCCGGAAATGCCTAGACTCTTCGGCAAAGAGAAAGGTGAAACCGCCTGTTTCTCAAACTTCGAACTGACCGGACTAAAGTCTAGAGTTTCCACCAGCCCGAAATAGTGTTCAATATTCTGGGGAGTTGGGTCTTTACCCCAAACAGAAAGTATGTCTTCCATCGACGGGTTTAGGTCGATTCCTTCCTCCGCATTAACCATGGTTACGTGCTGGGGGCACCGTCGCTGTCGGAAAGTCTGGCAATGTAAAAACTGGATCGAAAAAACCCGTTCTGTTGAGGTAAAAACTTCCGAATCGGATCCTCCAGGTGTCTGTTTATGTAGGGGGATGCTAACGCCTGCCGATCGCCCGCGTCTGCTACCTGGACGAGGTCTTTAGGCGGAAAAACT
>APFE030744929.1:8407-24786 GCA_000404065.3 Pinus taeda
AATGGCTTTGGTGTAGGGGCAAAGGCTTGTATGCTACCATTTTAAAGTATCTCATGGGGAATTTCTTAACTAACCTACCTATGATAAGGAACTCTATGCCTTGGTGCAATATTTTAAGAAGTGGAAACATTATCTAATGGGAAAGGAAATAGTAATTCACATAGATCACCTCCCACTAAAGTAACTGCAGACCCAAAGTTAGCTACTATAGACCAAGAGTTATAAGTGGATGGGGTTTCTACAACAATTTCATTTAGTGATCAAGTATTATAAGGGAATCACAAACAAATTGGTCAACATGCTTTCAACACCACCCACATCAAAGGTCACAACTTTGGGAACTCTTACACACGTGGAGCATTTCACCCATGATGTATACAAACAGGCATATAGAGAGGATTAAGACTTCAAGGAGGTGTTTCAATAGTTGTAGAGCTACAGTCATGTGCATGATGGTGATAACATACTTTACTACCATATCCAGTTTGGGTTACTTTATAGGTTAGATAATTTATGTGTTCCTAAAGGTGAGAGACTAAAGTTAATCATATAAGCTCATGTCTCCAAGCTAATAGGGAATTTTTGTGTAGAGAAGATAGTGGATAACTTGCAAAGATATGTGTGCTAGCCCAGTATGCAGAAAATGTACCTAGGTTCATAAGAGGATGCATGCTTTGTTATACTAATAAGCCTAGTAACATAAAACAAGGTCTATACCATCCCTTGTTTGTACCCACTCGACTTTGGGAAATCATTTCCATGGAATTTATGGGATATTTACCAACAACCAGGAAGGGGAATGACTACTTGTTCATGGTAATTGACATGTTAGGAAATATGTTTGTTCTAATGCCTTGTAAAAATGCTACCAGTGGGAAAGAAGCAACAAACTTGTTCTTTGGAAATTTCTAGTTCCACTTTGGGATACCAAGGAGCATTATTTTAGACAAGGACACATGATTTCTCAGTGCTTTTTGGAATACATTGTGGAAGTATATGGAAATTAAGTTGTATATGTATACAACATTCCATCCAAATACAGATGGGAAAATAGAGGTAGTCAACAATATATATATATATATATTAATATAGTATATTATGAATTATATATATATATTTATATATATATATATATATATATATATATAAAATAGCCACGGCTTCTATTGGTAAGTCACCCATTTGAAACTTATTTTTTCGACATTTTCCACCTTCACTTTGGATAATTTCATAATGGAAAACAAGGAGAAGTGAGGGTATTTTTTTTTGTTGTTGTGAAGATCACAAAAATCCATATATAGGTAGAGGAGAAATTGTATAAGCCGTAAAAAAATACAAGGCCAAGCATGATCAACAAGGAATAGAGAAGTCCTTCAAGGTGGGAGATAAAGTATGATTATAGTTGAACAAAGAGAGTCTAAAAGGTCCTGGTAATAAAATCAGGGCTCTGCAATATGTTCCCTTTGAGATATTGGAAAATGTGGGAGATAATTCCTATAGAATTAGTATACCCTCACACATGTACATTTACTTAGTGATGAATATCAAGAATCTAAAACTCTATGGGCCTTACATGTTGGATCAGGAAGAGGAACATGTCCTACCTTCTCTACAGGATCTGACACCAGATGCTAAAGAAAAGTTAATAGAGGATATAATTTTGAGAAGAGGTATAAGACTACATGATAGGGGTAGTACTACCTTTGGAAGAATGTGTTAAAAGGAGAGCTTCCAAGCAAGGCTAAAAGGTACTCTAAGGAGAAGTAGAGGAAAATTTTCCTCAACTCATTTAGTAAAATATTTTTGGGACCAAAAGCCTCCAGAAATTGGGAGGTGTGATCTAGATTAGATTAATATATTATTTTCCATCCATATCAATTCTTTAGAGTGGAAAATTTGGATGAATGAACTTATAAGGTAATTTTTACCAATAGCTATAATCTCAAAAAATTTGGGTGAAAAAATTTAAGAGCCATTTTGAGGCCTTAAATGACCACTTTTTGTTGGCACAACCTTACTATGGACCTATATTCTATAATATAAACATTGATACCTTTCCAAAAATGCAATAATCTCCCTAATTAGAGCTCATATGAGAATTTTATGCCTCCCAAAAGTTTACTTATTGAAATTGACAACCATAATTCGAGAGGATTCCACATTAGCCCCTATTACTCAAGGAAAATGAGCTAGCCACATGGGAACTATTAAAGAATACAATATAATGGTAAATATTTAAATCATATTCATGGTTGAATTGGTTAAATTTAATGCTTAGTTGGCTATTGGGTTATGTTATAATGGGTCCACTAGGAGGAAGAATGATTCCATTCTATTCGATTGCATTTTCTTTAATATATGATTAGAGTAGCCCGAGAGTGGATATAGAAAGATAAAACATAGAGGGCTTATGTATTGTAATACCCCACAAGCCACATGTCCCACTTATTTATACCTGCATCCATTTCTATTCAAAGAAAGAGAGAGCAACACAACCTCATCTTCCAATTCGGTTTTCTCTCGAAAGGGTTTCCCAGGTCATTTATTGTGTCATTCTAGGTTTTGAATGATTGTGTTTTTATTTGTTTTATATTTTTGTATTTTCTATATTGAATGCTCAAAAATATTAACTCAATAAATATATAACTCTAAGGAATATAACCTTTTTAGTATAGATTTTAGATTTTAAGTACAGTTTTATCTAATTTGTTGTGACAAACTATCGATTGGAATATCCATGATAGTTTATAGATCACTTTGATTTATGATAAATCTTAAGTATCTAGAGCTGGATGTATTTTCTTACGATTTCTACAAGACAATGTGGGATATTGTTGGAGATGAACTCAATCTCTTGGCTTTAGAAGCATTTATCTTTGGATGTGATATGAATCTTAAGTGGGGTTATAGTCTAATTTCAAATGTATTAAAAGTAGTTTTTTTATGTAAAAGGGAACCTAATAGATATTTAATTAATGGAGTAAATCGTAATTAAAGTTGAATTCATAAACAAGACACCTTTAAGAAGTAAATATGAAGAAAGTGGAAATCAATAAGGGGAGGTCGCAAAATTGACCTCATTGCATGTAATGGTTCTTCGTAATGAAACTCTCCCTCTTTCTCTCTCTCTCTCTCCCCCATGCTATTTGTGCCACGCACAAATAGGAAAACTTACAGTCCTCAAATCCAACTAGTCCAAGGAAAAATATCTACAACACATTAAATTCCTATTACACAAGCTGTCACCAATTCACAAATTCAAATTTCTGGGTGAGAGAAAGAGATATATGAGAATGATAGAATAGAGAAAAAATAGAATCTTAAGGACCAATAATAAGAACCCCTTGATTGCTCCTCCCTCTTATTTTTATAATTATGCTTTGACCCTTCATCTTCCCAACCTTTCAACTTCTTGGTAATACTAACAATCACATCAAAGGCAAATATTCACACAAGATATATTTCTCGTCTTAACTCAAGTTCCTCCCCAACCCCACACCAAGGTATCATAATATGTTGGTTATCCTTTCTTCATCTCTAGAATTTTTATTAATAAAAATGAACATTTCATTATATAATAAATTTTTACATCGTAGCATCAATGTTGGCACCCTAGCATTATATGTTCTTAATTACATTACAAAATTTGGGGTAATGAAAGGGATATCACAACACTTCTGATGGCCCTCAATATTGAAACAATAATACTACAACTACTAAGAGTCTCAACTTTAATTATCAACCCATGGTTTGTACAAACTTAAGGGGGGTCGACACTATATGTGGAACATGAACTATCACTTCCCTTTTCTAATCCTTATGTAAGTGAGAGATGTTGTAATGTAGATTATATGAACATAAATCTAGTCAATTTTCCAAGCTGAATATGCCATAGGAAAGTGAAATTGCAAAAATAACTTGCAAAAATGAAAATGAACACACCTATTTTGATTGCAAGAAATGAAAAAAACACTTTTCTTGAAAATAAAAGGCTTGGAAAGTAAACTTGAAATCTATGTTGTAGCAGTTAAAAAAACTAAGAAAGCATACAATAAAAGAATATAAGGAAACTCCAAGAAATCTTTACACTTCCAAAGTCCATCCTCAACATCTCAAACATGTTATAATATGATAAAGAAACTAAATCAAGGGTTTATTGTTGAAATAGATGAATAAAATGGGTTGTCTGTTGGTTGCTACAGGAATCCCTGTTTTGTTATAGGGAAAACCAACAAGCCAGAAAATCTGCTAAAATGAAAATCTAAAGATGTGAGGAGGGGGAAATAATGTTAGGAAATGATATTATTTAGCTAGTAAAAACATATAACAACTAATTATAAGATTTAAAACTATGAAACCAAGTTTTTTTCACCCTTTGTAATCATAATCTTGGTTGCACAGTAAAATAGGAAATTTTAGAAATTGTAGCAATAGGTGAAATGAAATGGAAAGGAACTTGAAAATGAAATTCCAATCTATATGAGTTATCTTATTATGCAAACAGATCACAAATTAGAAGAATATATAGATCAATGATTTCAAAATTAGCCTCTTCGAGGGGGAAACCTCCTTTACATTACACAAATGAACAATTCTTGGATGACTCAAATGACAAAACCTCCTTTCTATATATTAGAGTCTAAGGGGTCACAATATAATCAGAGTCGACATAACAATAATAATGTAAGGGAACAACAATAACAATAGTGGGCTTCTATGGGGCACAATAATAACAATATGGCGACTACATGGGCACAACAATAACAAGAAGGGGGCTACATTGACAATAAAAATGAGGGAATACACTAGTATTATAGGGACCTAACATGCCCCTCTCCTTCAAAAAAGTGTTTTCCTCAATGCTTGAGTAGTTATCGATGCTTTTGTATAAAATTCTCATCCTCTCATGTTGAATATTTAGCGGGTAAGTTCTTCCACATGATGATATACTTTGAAATTGATCGATCTCATAGCTGTGGATTTCTTGTTTCTCTAACTCCTTTAAGTTCCAGTATGATTTTTCCTTCCTCGTCAAGTTCTGGAAAATATTGTTTGAATTGGGATCTTGTCACCTATAACCTTATTTAAGCATGAAACAGGGAAAATTGGGTGCACTCAAGAAGATGCAGGAAGCTCCAATTTGTATGCCATGGTACCAAGCTTTTTGCAACACCTTGTAAGGACCATAATACTTTGGTGATAATTTATTATCCTTCTTAGCTTTCTCGAGGGAAATTGTTTGTATGGTTGTAGCCGTAAAAATGCCCAATCACCTACATCAAAACTTCTTTCACTAGTGAGGTTATCTTTGAGAGTTGGAGAACTTGTTGTTGATGCTCGATGTGATCTTCTGCTACTTGAAACTTAGAATGATTGTCCAAGACTTTTTGGAGATATGGAGAAATAGATTGTTTCAATGTTTAAACCTCTAGTGAGCATAATTGTGCAATTACATCCTATTTTTATTTATTTAGAATATTTTTCATGCCATTAGATTTTATTATATTTCCTGGTTTCCCTGCGATACCGCTTTATTCAACTTCCTTTCCTTCCCAAAAAGGTTTCAAGAAAATTTCTTGAAAATTAAAAGCTATTGTAGCCAAAAATTATAACCATTGGACTCCTAGAACAACATCAACACCACCCAATGGAATGGAAAGCATTGGACTATTCAATACATATTCTCCCATGGTTACCTTGATATTATGGCAGTTTCAAGGGAAATTTATGATTTGTCCATTTGCAACCATCACTTGAAACTTTGTTGATGGATATAAGAAGCAATTCAATTCCTTTGCTATCTTACAATGAATAAAATTATGGGTACTACCCAAACCAAACAACACTGTTATCCTTTTCTTCTTCATATTTCTTCTATCTTAAGAGTTTAAGGAGTGGTAATACTTGCCAAGGCATTACAAGATATGTTCGGATTCATTTCTTCTTTATCTGGGGTTGGTTCTTGGTGTATATCTTTTTCTTTTGATGTTTCTTGTTCCTTTTCTTCCTCCTCTGCAAAATCTATGTAAATTAATTTCTTCTTAGCACAATTATGACCTTTAGTGTATTTTCTATCATAGCTACAACAAATCCATGTTTCTCTTTTTTTCTTCCAATTGTTGTGGTGTCATCCTTGTGGGTTATGGAAGGATAGGAGCAACAACATTTCCATGTTTATAGTTGTGAGTGGTAGGCTTCCTTGTATCCATAATTTTTCTTTCAATTTTGCTTTCCAACCTAAATGCCTTCTCCAATGAATCAGGTTCCCAAAGTTGAACCTCATGTTGGATGTTATCCTTTAAATTCCCTATGAAGAAATCAATCCCATGCTCCTCTAGAATATCATTTACCCTTATATTCAATTTTTGGAAGTCCTCAATGTTCTTTTCCATTCAACCCTTTTGTTTGAGAGTTATCAATTGGATAAAGAAGGTGTTTCTCTTTGTATCCTCATAATGTGTTATCATTTCCTCCATAAAAATTGACCAAGTGACAAGAGGTTTACGAAAACAAATCCATCAATACCATACAAACTAATTGGGTTCTAAATATAAAGTTGCAATCCATACCTTTTGTGTGTGTTGCATATTATGAAGGTCAAAATATTGGTCCATTTGTAGTATCCATGTTACTGGATCCTTGCCATCAAACTTCCTCATATCGATCTTTGGAATATGATGGGTCTTCAATCCAATGTTAGAGTCTATCAAATCATGATTAACATTTCTTTTGTTCTCATCATGAGTTTTCTCTACTACCTTTTCACCATTAGGAAGCCCTTCTTATAGAAACTTTGTCAAACCTTCCTTCAAACCTGCAATGTATTTCTTCAAACCATCCATATTAGCTTCTATTACCATTTGTGAGAGCGAAACTTGTTTCACTTGGTCTCATATTTTTTATATATCATTCTGCATTTCTTCCTCTTCTCCATGAATCATAGTAGAGATTTTTGGTTGCTTACTAGGTGTTTCCATTTTTTTTTTTCTGGATTTTATGAGGTCTATCTTGAAACGGTTTTAGCTCTATAATTTCGGATCTACAAGTTCTGCAATTTCTTCCTATGGTATCTCTTTGAGTCCTCTTTCTAACCCCACAAGTCTGATCGAGATTGGAATCTTCAAGGAATATTTATGCCAAATCTCCCACGCTGACCTGATTATGTACTAGTTTAGTAGAGAGAAGTTGTACGGGATGCCACATGTCACTATTTCAACCTTATGACCTAAAATTGATACATGAAAAACAATAGTCTGTTCACTTTCCGCCACATTTTACATAATTCAAATCCGATGCTTGAAATGAAAGTTATGTCGATTTTACCTAGGTCATGTGTTTGAGACAGAATTCTCAAGCCCACAAAAACCCTAATTGTCTCAAAGCATATCTCTGAAATATAGTGAAAAAAGATCTATAATTTTTACACAAATTTATTTTCGTTTTCTGCTCCACGTGGTAAAATTTCAGCTTCTGAAGCCTCGTAGAAAAAAGTTATGACGATTTTCCCTAAGTCACATGTTTGAGATAGAATTATGGAGCCCACAAATATCTTAACTTCCTCAGAGAGTATCTCTAAAAATATAGCGAACCAAGATCTGAAATTTTTACGCAAATTTCTTCGACATTTTCGATCCACGTGGTTAAAATTTCAATATTTTAAGCCACGTAGAAAAAACGTTACAGTGAAAATGCAAAAATGTCCTTTTGACGAGGCAAAACCCTAGAATTCAAAGCTCTGATACCAAATGTTATGCAACCAACTCACAAAATAGAAGAAGAGATAGATCAACGACTTCAAAATTAGCCTCTTTGAGGGGGAAACCTCTTTTACATTACACAAATGAACAATTCTTGGATGATTCAAATGACAAAACCTCCTTTCTATATATAGGAGTCTAAGGGGTCACAATATAATCAAAGCTTCCATAACAATAATAATGTAAGGGCACAACAATAATAATAAGGGTGATACATTGACAATAACAATGAGGGAATACACTAGTATTATAGGGACCTAAGAGATCCAAAATTCTAACAGATTGCATAAATGACCTAGAAAGGAAATTAGCTCATAAAACTACATACTTAACAAAGCATGAAGCTATCAAACTGTAATTTCCATAAATGTTTATTCAACAGATAAACAAATTAAATGTAAAGCATGAAAATAAAAATAAAAAAATACAAGAGGGATCTAAAACTCCTAGGGTGGGCCCAACATAAGGATGCTCGGAGTCCTTGAGGAGAAACCAAGCTAGAAATTGAAATGATGAAATGCTTCTATTAACTTAGAATCAGTTTTACATAAGGAAACACAATGTTGCAAAAGTTGCTTAGAAATATTCTAATCATAAGCTTCTTTCTAATATGTTATTTCCTTAGCCTTAAGGGCCAACTCGAATCTCCTATTTATACATTAGGTGGGGAAGCAACCTCCTTGAGAGGAAGGTTGCATTCCCCCCAAAAATTCATTGAAAGAATGGATCTTGCCCCACATCTAACTCGCTTCAAAATGAGGAGGCATTGAATTCCCTAAGCATGTTGAGTTTGAGTCTTTTTATAGTAGGAAGCAAGTCCCTAAAATCTCTCTAATGCTAGATTCTTTTGAATATCTTCAAAATATTTATAAACCTTACATAATAAACAAATTATGGCACATAAGTCATGAAAACCACATTAAATACTCAAGGAACTCATTGAGCTAGAAAAATATACCTTCAAGTGCAAAATATGTGGTCCAAAACACTACTTTATATGCCTAGGAATGGATAATGGGCCTTTTGATTTACCTATTTTGGAGGCCCATCATACCCCCTTACTCAAACTATTTATAATCATGATTCATCCTTGAGAAACTCAATCTCCCTCTCATCTCTACTCATGTTCATGTAGTTATTTGATTGTCTGTTTAATCTCCTAAGCTGAACTAGTTGTTGTTGTCCTTGTTAGATATAACCTTGCATTCTTCTCTATGTCTTTCCACACATGAGCTTCCTCTTCTTGAATTTGTTTCTTCTTTAGTCCTATCAGCAAAGGTGGGTTAAATTTGAGTCTAATTAATTGAATGAAAAACCTCTAGATGATCATTTTATAAAGAGGAGTTATTGCTAATGCTAGTTGGAGTCTATAAGGAGAGTGATACTCCCTCATTTTCATGTTGTAAGATAAGCCTTGCAAACTCCTTTGGAAGGCTTGTGAACTCTCTTATCCCAAAATCCCAAAGGTTTCCTCAAAGTGTAGGATGGATTCTACTTGTGTTTGTTTCAAAATGGACTCTATCTCATGGTCTTGTGCAAGAATGGTATGGGCTTGAGTAAGCACTGAAGGAGACGAGTGTTCTGATGCGATCCACAATGGATCCTTTGTCTCTTCATCAATGGTATTTTTCACTTATTCTTCTCTAATCTCCTCATGACTCAATTATGTAGAAGCATCAAACCATCCTCTGAAAAATAACCAAGAATAAGTTCTAAAGGCACAATTGTCCAAAGGCAAGATAATATCTATTTTGTAAAGGATTAAAAACCTGAAAAATCACATCTACAAGAAATCGTAGGAATTCATTGAGAGCTTTGTGGAGAGGATAATGTTGAGATATTTATGGATAATATCATGTATTATGAAATAATCCATGATATTAAAATAATCCATGATATTAAAATAATCTATGATATTGTATTTTTATATTATAAATTGTATTAAAACCTTGGTGTGTATGAAGGGTGGCCATTACAACGAAGATCTGGCAAACCAAGGCACCAATAGATTTTATGTAAGAAATAGTAGTTTTAATTAATGAAATTTTTTTCTTGAGAAATTATGTGTGTGTAAACCTCGTAGTTTATATTTAATATTGATGGTGTGAACCGTGTCTTATTTTGTGAGCCAACGTCTTGATGTTGCATGCACATTAAATTGAGCCAACACGATGAATTGATGTTGCATGCATGCATGGATCAGAGGTGCAACAAAATAATTTAGTGGGTCCATAAACCATAGGTCCATGATTGATCCTAGTAAGAAAAATGAAAATGACAGGCCCCCATAAATCATTTTCATCAAGTGGTACCAGGGTGCAAAACATTTTTATGTGTAGTTTGGAGGAGAAGTAGTAGAAGAAGGTACAAGTTGATTCAAGATATGGTAAGAGATTATTTTTCTCTGTGTAGGTGAAAACAAAGGAAGGTGATAAGATTTGCAACAACCTAGAGAAAGGAGTGCTTGAAAGGCTCCAGAGAAGAGAACCAGGGAGATGCCAAAATCCCAAACTCAGGAGAAAGTTTGGTGAGTTATCGTGTAGCAAGGTGGAGAATTGTTACTATAGAGGTCTGTTGCAACTCATGAGTTGAGATATTCAAGAAGACCAGAAAGCATATGACCAAGAGGTCATAAATTTTTGTAGCTTGGTAGTCTGATGTAGGAAAAGCAAACAATCCTCCGAAAACTCAGTAAGAACGATTTCTAAAAGGTGCAACTATCAAAAGGCGGGATAATATCTATTTTGTAGAGGATTAAAAACTTGAATAAACACATTTGAGAGAAATCTTAGGAATTCGTTGAGAGATTTGTGGAGAGGATCATGTGGAGAGGATCATGTGGAGAGATTTATGGAGAATATCATGGATCTTGAAATAATCCATGATATTGTAATTTTATATTATAAATTTTAAACCTTTGTGTGTATGAAGCGTGTGCATTATAACAAAGATATAGCCAGCCAATACGAGAATAGATGTTATGTAATATTATAGTAGTTTTAATTAATGAAATTTGGTTCTTGAGAAATTATGTGTGTGTAAACCTCATAGTTTATTTTCAATATTAATGGTGTTAACCTTGTCTTATTATGTGATTCAGCATGTTGATGTTGGATTCATCCTAAAGTGAGCCAGCATGGCCAGTTGATGCTGCACGCAAGCATGGATCAGAGGCGCAGTGGAAGATTTTAGTGGGCCCATAACTCACTGGTCCACGATCAAGCCCAATAAGAAAAATGAAAATGACAGACCCCCATAAATCATTTTCATCATTTAACCAAGAGGCTAATGCCAAAAATAATTCATCCCCCAAGTAAGGATTAGGTTCCCAAACATGCATATCATAGAGGACAAGGTTATGCATATAAAATTTAGCCAGTTTTGCTTTTCCTCCATGTGACACTCTTGGAAGAAGTATATAAAATGCTTAGTCTCTGGCAACTGCATGGTGCCTCTTTGAGCCATCTGATTTATTTGGAATCTACACCATTTCTCCTTTATGAAAATTGAATATGCTTTAGATGGCTTCCCATAATTGGAAGCATCTAAGGAAAGATGTAACATATCCCATATTGATGTTTCCAATGCTGAAACATAAGCATATTTTTTTCTCAACAATCCTTGTGTTTTGTTGCAATTGACTCCTTAGATATTATTTTATTTCTCAAGGTATTATGTTCTATCGGCATCTTATATTCTTAGGAATACCCTTTCCTCCCTTTCTTTGTTGACTTCATCCACCATGTCGTAGGATTTCCAACCATTTATATTGGGAAATTCGTTTCCACTTATGGGCTTATACCTTAGCCTTCTTTACTTCAATGATTAGCTGGGGTACTAGATGTGCAAACATCATTCTTCTTGATGTTCCTGTAGTAGGAGGATCAACACTTAATGCCCAAGAAAATAAGGAAGGTGGCTTAGTTGGTGTAGGATACTTTATCACTTTTTATGCCTCCTATAACTTTGTGTGTTGTTCATGTAGTTGGGTATATTGTTCCTGTAACTTCTATTTTTCCTCTGACAATGCTACTATTTTTTTCCTTTTTCATCTTTTTTCTTCTTTCCTGAACCTATCGTAAGCCCTACACTTCTTCTTCCTACTACCCTTTCTCTTTGGAGCTAGGTGTTTCCTCAATTGTAATGGGAGTGGAAGCGGGAGGTTCATAGCTTTCCACTAGATCTAGTTCTAGTGATTTTTCTTCTTCCATATGAAATTGGTTGTATAGGATTGCTTAATTTGGGTTTGGTAGGGGTACTCAATCCTACCAAGGTGGATTTGATCTCCTTTTGTTCTTCCCCCAAGGTAGATTTGTTCTTTTGTTTTGAGGAATTGGCTACTACCTTTCCCTTCCTATTTTTAACTGTCATCTTTTCAGGCATGCTTAGTTCTTTTTCTTCTAGAAAGGATTATAATCTATCTATCTATGTCTACAAAATTGGTCCAAGAAATGGGATGTTTTAAGCCTCCCAATTCTTTCCTCCCTCACTTTAGTTCTCGTCTCCTTTAGAGATTATAGGAGAAAGAATGGGATGCTCAGGAAATCATAGGTTGGAAGGTGGGCTTGGAATCTTCATTAATATAGTAGCATAATTTGGTAAGAATAGAATATGCTCAACCTACCCTCACAAGAGATTTACTTGATGACATGGTAGGTGAGATCACCCCAGTGTTTAGGAAAGCTTCCCCTCCTTACTTTCATTTTTTTCCTCAGGCATCTCATATTGTAGGAAAACCCCTTCTTAGCAATGATGGCCTCATGACTCTCTTCCTTTTTCAACTAAATTCCCTTGTGAAGGATTGTAATTATACTTACAAAGTCTTCATTAAATTAAGTCTCTAGCCTCTTGAATGCAGTGACACAGTCATGCCCCTCAATGTTTTGGATAATTTGGTATCTACGGATAAATACTAATTCCCTAGATAAGTATTTGTATCTAGAACAACAGTTTAAAGTGTTTTAGACTTTTACTATAAGCAATAGATAAGATGAGAAGATAAGAAGACCTAATTTTAGTTCTCTTTCATCCCGTCTCCCTTGTATTGATCTTTTTGCTCCTTCCCGTATTTAATACGCTTGAGAAGTACCCTGTAAACACAATAAAAAACAAAGAATCGATCAAAGCACACGATCTATTGAATATAAGTGAAAGGAATCAGATACAATTCACACATATAAGCATTATGAAACAATACAAACATATGGAAAAAGGTTCAAACACTTTATTAGATAGAAGAAGGAACTACAACCATTGGTGTCTGATTCAAAGCCATTCCTCCAGCTTGGATCCCATCCACATCACATCAAAAGCATGACAAACTTGTAGCATTACAATACTTGCTTCAAAGACAAATATCATAGCAGCATTATCTCCTTACAATTCAACATAATCCAGCCCCTGATCACTTAGCTGAGTGATCAATTTATAGGAAGATGAAGGAGGTTTTGTCATAAATGGTGGCATTGAATGGCCTTCCATACTTAGAATTAGTTCCATGGAGGAAGGGGTTAGAGGATAGGATGCACCTTAACTCATTCCTCATCCATTTTCGAGCTCATAAGAGTTGATAAGTGAGTGAACCTTCTAGATGAATCCAAAAGATAAGAATATTCCCCAAACCCTATGTGAATTTCACTCATTCTTGCCTAGCATAGGTGAAAGGAAGCTTAAGTGCTCTGCAAATCACCCTAGCAATGGACTCAACTACTTTGCAACGCACCTTTATAAGGGTTTACCTACGCTGGTCCCTCTAGAGGCTATTTCTGGATGTCTTCAAGTCATGAAATTGTTTGGGAAGGAGGAATTCAAAGGGGCGACTTGTTTAGGGCATGAAGCAACTGAAATTAGGGTTTGATGAGCCCTAAAACACTGATCTAGATGTTGGGAATTGATGTGCCCAAATGGATCTGTAACACTCAGGGTTCTGAAAATTCATGGAAAATTCCATTGCCACTTTATCATCAAAGCCCCCAAACTTTTCAAAGAGCCCCAAATAATGAAAATTTTCAAATATGGAAACAAATCTAGGGTGCTTATGAATCCTTCTGGTGTTAGTGGGCTCCCTTCTATTAAAACTACCTCCCATTAAGTAGTCAGAGAAGAACTAGAATTGTCCTCTTGTAGGGTTTCCACAATCAATTTTTGGAGGCTAATTTTTAAACCACACTCAAATATTTTTCTTCTTATAACTCCTAGAAGCTTAGTTGAACTTCATCAAATGCTTTTTTTCTTGGTGGTTGTAATAATTTTGAGAGAGAATGGTGTTATTGTGCTTCTACAAGAAACATGGTCTCATGTTGCAACACCTCTATGTTGTTTTAATGGACAACACTTCAATGTGTTGCAACACAATTTTGATCAATGGGTATCTCAACCATATATCTTCAAAAAATTGGCATTAAACATAAAATAAATGATAAATATCCTTTACTCACTATTTATCCAATATAACTCACAGAAAATACCAAAGTTTGAACCATATCGTTATGCAAACTATATAATTATTTTGGGAACATGACTGATAGGAAATTCAAGATATTTTTGGCACCATCCTTTCAATACATGCAAAGGGTTTGATTGCTTGTCAAGGGAAGTATTATAATATTTTACGCAGTATTGTGGTAAACCATACTATATTCGTGTATCTATCTGTAACAATCTTGTAGCAACTTGTAAGGACCCTGTAGATGTCTATGATTTGCCTGTAGCTCTTCACTATGGCACACACCTCATTGAAGGAAAGATTAAACCAATGTTCTTTAAAATAGAGGTGATGACAAGGGTCTGTCATGGTTATTAAATGGTAAGGATGATACTCAATGTGCAATGTTAGTTATCCCATATATGTAACATCCCCCACTTCACCCCTATTTTTTTAATGTTAAAAATGTGATTGTATAATGCCAACATGGAGGCCATGGCTAGTAGAGACACTACATTGTATGTTGGGAAAAATGTTTTCATTGATGTCACCTAATGAATGATGTAAAAATCATAGTAATTTTTGTCAAGTAGTGTCAAGGTCAAATGGATTTTTATGGTAGTTATTGATGTCAAGCAATGTCAACGTTAGAGGGATTTTAATGGAAGCTAAGGTATTTAGTTCATAACCGTAATAGTAGCAGGATAAGTTATGAATCCACATAAACATTATGACTATGAATGGTGGATGTATGGTTTAATTGTTGATATTTGAAGTAATTTTGCGTGTAGAAGATCAAGTCAGGTTCCCCCATAATGTGGATAGTTAGATATTACTATGAGAGACATTTCCAATAGTATTTGGATTTTTAAAAATCTCCTAAGGAATCAAAATTTATTCATGGTTGAAGTTCGACAGGGTTCTTGGAGTTCATGGTGCCACTGTGTTGAAGAATCTAGGGCATTCAGAATTACAAAGATTCTTCTTAGCATGATAATAGTTTGTGAAGTTTTTTTATATTTTATCTTAACTTGATCTTCTTGTCATTATTAGTGTGCATATGTTACCTTCATCAAACTGCTATCAAAACAAAAGAGACAAGAACACAAATTATATGGCTTTTTACCAAGGCCAAAACACCTCCTTCTTGGAGAGGAAAACCCACATAAAATGCTTCTTATAGAAATCTCATTGACGAATGCCAAGACCAAGACCCTTGACTCAATCTTCCTCTCCAAGACCAACACATCAATCCTTTACTTTAACACTGATAAGATCATCATCTACACCACTAAATACATTGAAGTTGCATCACTAAGATCACTGAGATCTTCATTCTTTAAGATCATGATCTTTAAGAACAAGATCAAGCCTTGCAGCTGCACCTTACTGTGAATTGTGTAACATCATGATCTAAGACTATTCACCCTTATCATTCTCATCATGTTGAGACTGTCACCATCATGATTATTCATGATCCTTGTCATTGTGATTGCATCCTAATATGACGAAGAAGTGTATTGTACTGATATACATTTTCAGATTAAGATCACAGATCCAAATATTGTGGGCCCATTCAAGTATGTCGAGAATCATTCTCATCATGGGAATGCATTTCATCAATATGGTTATTGTTATAGACATTTTTGGGCACTTCAACCCCAATCATAAATGTCCATAAACTGAGGGCTCCTAATTCCCTAAAAGTGTTGCTCCACTGCCTAAAGGAACAAGGTCAACTGATTACATCATCTCCCAGAAGTTCTCCACTGCAAACTGATCATAAATGGTCAAAACTAGACCATACTGAAAGCTCAATGCAGAGGGTGTGATGCATATCACCTTCCCAGTGTACAAGGTGCGATGCATACTGATTTGCTCCTCTATAGGGTGCAATGGTCAAGAATAGACAAATGGCAGGGACAAAAATGCGAGGTGGAATATCATGGAATCTTCCAAAAGCTTCCCCTCTGACACTTGCCTCTCTATTTTCGACCAGGGATGAGTAAGAGATCGTCATTCTCCAAGTGGAAGCAGGAACTATCAGAGAGAGGACACTAATCAAGATCCCATAGGATGACTCACCTCTTTGTAATCATCTATATATGGATCCCTCATCACAAAGATCCAGAGGCTGGAATTTTGTATCTTATAGAGAAGTGTTGTTGGTTTTCTGGTGTACATTCATAGTGTTGGGT
>APFE030744929.1:25132-46482 GCA_000404065.3 Pinus taeda
TTAGATCCTTGTTTCTTGGATAGTAGTATGTTGTTGTGATTCCACAGGTTCTTTTGAAGTTGGGCAGACAAAGAAGAAGCGGCGAAGCTCTATCAAGAAGGAGAGGAAATCAAATGCAAGACTTAGGTTGGTATTCTTGGTTCTCCTCTCGTCTATTTTCATAAAAGGAAACAATAGTAGACTTTTATTTTTTATTTCTAAGATAGCCACCCATCTTAGTGGGAATAGCAACATCCGAGTGGACACTATTCCTGGGTAACAGTTATGCTGAGACAGTATGTTGAGAGTGTAGATCAACTTATTACAACCCTAACCATTGTTTTTCATTATGTCAAGGCTGCTACGGGAATACCACCTTTAAAATCAACGTGATATTTATTATGCCGAGACTGAGATTACAGGATGCCAATATTGTACCTTGGAGAAGAGCAGAGACATATTTATGCTATGATTGTCTATCCATCCAAGGTCCTTTCTATTCCACCCATCTGAGATCCTACAAGTATGTCAAGAATAGGATCTAGCCCAAACTTTATTCCAATCTGTGTGCTTATCCGAGATCTGCCTCATCCAACCGCGGTCTATGCCTTCAATTCATAGTTATGCCGAGAAATTACTACGTCCTCATTCATGAACTCAAGGTTATGGCCATGACTACACCTTTTACCCAACTAAGGTGTAGTCAAGCCCTAACTCAGATCTTCTCCTTCATGTGAGGCTTGAGAGTAATGCAATATCTCCCATGCCTTATGTGAGGTTTGTCCCTTCCTTGTTTGCACATACCTGCACCCAATACTTACACAAAATTTCAGAGAGAGGTGCGAGGTATTTTTCTGCCCTTTTCGAGGATACCTTGATGAGGTATTTATATTGGTGAGTGCTCCTATATTGAGCCAACGTGAGAGTATAACAGTCATGACTTTTTCCCAAGCTAACATGACTTCCATTTATTTAATAATTTCCTTTTAATTCATTTTGGAGCTGACATAAGATTTCTTCGTTGTATTTCTTGCAAACTTTGGTGTGCTTTCTCTTGGATATTTTTCTTGGTCTTGGAGGATTGTTACACACTTTGATGACCTGTATACATTTACATAGGCTCAAGAAGATCTTTATTACATGATATGACTCTTTGACAAATAAATAAAATCCTAAAGACATCAAGAAGAAGTCTTTTGACCTAGGACACTTATTACTCATGAAACCCATGTAGGAAGGCATACAAAAATAATTTATTCTCTTTTATTAAATTTACAAAGATCATGTCATCATGAAGACCGAACCTAGTTACATTTTCTTCAACCCACTAGAGGATACGTCATTGCACCCCATCAAGTCTAGGGAAGGTTTATGTGAAGTTTTGGTTCCACCTGATCAAAGTCAAGAAAGAACCTTTCTCTTATTAACTACCACTGAATTTGATAGCACACCATAGAGGTATAGGCAAAGTCAAAAACTTAGGGCACACTGTGATAGATGGACTCTAGGAAACAAAATATTTTCCAGTGGCATATAATGTGAAATCTATTGCCTAGGGCTGTTTCTTGTTGACAAAGGGTTTCAGTGAAAATTCTCGGGCTTACTCGTCATATTTAATGATTTAGAAAACATGACAAATTGAACTCTCCTATTGGATGATGATGATGAGTTAGCTAATGATGTGGCAACCCATTTCCAGTGGTGTGGTGCTCTGGACAAGTGACATGTGGAAAGTTTTTGACATTTTTGGGTGGCCAAGTGGGATGAATTTGTATGACACATGGCACCACTCATAGGATTCCATGAGGTAGTAATTACATCAACATGTGAGGTAGCATATGATGTGGTAAATTCCTCTCGATCTATTCCAGGCGCTGTGTTTGGTAGCCTTTTCATGTGCTATGGAGTTTCAACGTTTTGGGGTAAAAATTGACTGTGTTGAAATGACACGAATCCGCAATAGACATATCCCAGGAGATGGAAATTCATAGCCCAATGTAGTTAGTCTAAGGTTCTCATAGGTTTAAGTCTTGGAGTCTCCTGTGATTGACATGACCTGAGAGAAAAAAATAAAATAAAATAAAATAAATCCCAACTCTATCGTTGGATGGAAAATTCATGCCCTGGATCACTTTGGCTTACAAAGGGACAAGCGATTGGCACATAGTGTGATAAGGGAAAATTCATTGTCCTTGCCCATGAAATTAAGAGACATGAGAAAAAATTGGGGTGGGGCTCTAGACTTATGGTGGAGTAAAGCACCTCTTGTGGTTAACCCACGGTTTCAACACTAGCATAGAATGAGCGAATGGATAAGGAGTTACATACAACCAAGCAAGGAGGAGAACTGGTTACAACATCCACCCAATCAGAGTTGAAGAAGATCATACTGGATGAAGTATCGTCCCTTGAGAAAGTCATGCGGGCACTGTATTCCAAGTTTGGTACCATGCATAAGGCAGTTCTCCATCTCAATGGTTGGTAGAAACGATGTGCTAGGAGAGCATGTATCATGTCAAACGTGCATATTGTTGTTGACTACATGCAAACATGGATAATGAGATACAAGGGAGCCCCATTACACTTGCCCAAGATGATGAAGCCTAGAGCGGTCGAGCTGAAGGCACGCATCCGGCATCATATCTGGAACTATGAAGATCTCTTGCAACTCATCAATAGCTTGCAGGCTTCTCATGCATGATTATTCAGGAGTATGGATGTTGTTGTGTGCGCACATGCGATCCCATCTATTGGGACACTCAGCGAGGGAAAGACAAAGGAACAAGTCTGACTGGGGCTTGACTGTACTTTGACGAGTTGATGCACATAGCCACCAGCGTAGACTTGGTGATCAGTGTAGACACCATGCATCAGTATGTTGTTGGTCTAGCCACACTCAAGACAATGATGCACATGCTATTAGATGAGTTGGATAGATGAGCCAGAGCAATGTATCTGGATGAAATAGAGGCAAGAGTTCGCTTCAAGAAATATGTCACCACAGAGTACACAGACACCATCGTGGGCTACCATGCTTGGCCAGAGCAATGTATCTGGATGAAACAGAGGCAAGAGTTCACTTCAAGAAATATGTCACCACAAAGTAAATAGACACCATCATGAGGAATTCTAAGAGATGGTCTTCCCACAGTTGTCTGAGTCATAGTGATGCCTTGCATGGCTTGTTCAAGCCTATTTTGTCTCACATGGGTACATGTGCAGATTGTATGTAACGTCTTGTCAAGTGGAATTTCAAGTGTCGATGGTTGGATGCCATATTCATAGAGTAGATGAAGAGTCATAAGGGTAGATGAACAGTTATAAAGGGTAATGTCAAGGGCCACCCCACTCGTTCCTATATATAGTCCCTCATAACCCATTGTAGAGGCTTTTGGTCAGCCAAGCTTCCGATAGGAGTATCTTAGAGAAAGCTTGGAGAGTATTGTAATGAGCCTTGGCTTCTCCACTGTGCAGAGCTATTATATCTCTTTGGAGGAGCAAGTGGCAGTGATTATAACATTTCGCTGTCGAAAATAGTGGTTGGTCATGGTTGTATTGTATGATTGGAACTTTCACTTCTTAATATAACAGAGCCAACATGTTTCATGCATATGTTTTTATTGTATTTTATCTAACTTGTTTACTCTAATAATATATGGATCTATTTTCTTACGCATGCATGTATGGCTTTCCTATAAAAGTATGTATGAATCTTACTAAAATGTAATGTTGGTTTAACCATCACTTTGGATTGGTATCTCACTTGCCTTCCAATTTGTGATGCATCTTTGCTCATGTCTTCCCTTCTTAACTTCGTGCTTTCACAAGTTTCCAAGGGGCACACTCACTTCACCCTCCATGTGTTAGAACCGCTCATGCAGCTTCCTTGACTTGCTATATATGTCACACCCTTGCTACCAACAAGGACATCTTACCTGCTTTTGTGTGCAATCTCAGTCAAGGTGATACCGTACGACCCACTTATGGGACTCCTACACCAAACTATCTGAGGTCTAGTTGGGACTTCTTACCGGGGAGATCCCTTGACATGTTGGTGGGTCCAACACCATCAATAGGTGCATAATATTTAACATATCAATAATTTGGGTTTTTTCCTATAATCTAATTAATGCTAATTTTAAAATGGCCATAACTTCTCATCCAAGAGGATTTTTTTAGAGAAGGATATACCATTGGAAACTATTAATGAAGACTATGAAATAATGGTATTTATAGGATCATTATAACACCACAACTACATCAAAAGCTCAAATAACTTCAACTTCCATTAAATTCAATTGATGAGATCCTACAAGATGCCTAGTTGTCATACTGCTTCATAAAGGGTATTGTTGCTTCCTTAGTAAACAAAAATGATATTGTTGTTGTTTTGAACAACCCTTTGGCATCAATGACACCTTTTTGTCATCAATAACAACAAGATGCGTAAATATATCCCCCATTTTCATTGATGGAAACACCATTAGAAAATAGAACCTAGATATGCACCTTAAATCCCTTTAACATAATATTGAGAACTCCCCCTCTCTGACTACAAAAATTCCTTCCTTCTTTCTCTCCTCCCTCCTATCAATGGCTACATTTTTCCCCTTTGGTAAATATCTATATTAATGTATGCAATGTCTCCCTATTTGACATCAAAGGAAAAGGGTCATAAATATCTACTATATCCATGTGCAAGTGTGATCATGTGGTGGCTCCTTTTCTTCCATAATGTCTACATCTTCTAAGTATCTATTAGAACTCCACAAACTATTACTATCGCTATAAGCATGTTGCAAAACCATCATGAACTATTCTTGTTCTTGTATGATCCTATGAAATTGTAAGAACCATGTTTCCTCTTTACCATATAATCATGCTTCCATCTCATAACTCTATCTACACCTTCAAAGTCTCTGCTCCCTTCATTGATAAGTACCTTCCATATGTTGTCCTCAAAGTGCTCCACTTGCATAGGATTGCTTCAATTTTTGAATGATAGTCTAGGAGAAGCCTTCACCAAGGATTAGATCTAAGAAGCCATTTCTAAATGAGGTCCTTCTTGACCTCTTCTCCATCTTGTAGAATTAATTCTTGTATTGATAGGAAGTCCTTCACTATTGTACCATCTCAAGTTGAGTCTATAATCTCATGTTATATGACCCTCATTGTGACATATGTAACATTCAACATTGGGCTTCAACATTTGTGTAAATGGTTGAGGAATTGTACTAATTTGGTCCATATGCCTCCATATATGTACTTGACCAAATCCTTTATATCTCACAACACCATAGGTACTACAATTCAATGCTTTGTGGCACAACTTTGTGCATGAGAAACAATGAACAGGAAACTTATTTTGATACCTATATGTAGAGGGGAATCCATGAGGGCTTCACTCAATGAAGATCTAACATATCACATGAGTTCATGGCATACTAAACAATACCTTTAATTTGACTACATATTGGAAAATACCTCTAAAAATCACTTTATTTAACCCTATACCAATACGAACCCAATACACCTTCCCAATTTAAAAAACCCCTACTTTCACTACATATTGTAGGTATCTATTTTTTCATTAACAGTTTTTATACCCATTTATATTTATATCCCTAGTATAGTGACATGATGCCTCTCTTATGACTCAACGTGCATTCTACAATGCACCTTTCTTCTTTTGTTATACTTTGTAGATTCATGTTAGTTCTCCCACAATGCAATTACTCAAACCACACTGAAACACATGTCACAATGATTTGTTGCATTCAATGGTATAAGGCACACAAATATCAACCATGTTTTAGGAAGATTGACCAATGAATTGTATAAACAATACCTTATAATACACATACTTCTATACAACATATAAAATTCTTCTCCCCCTATTATATGCTCAATATATTATTTCATTTTTTCCTCATTTTTTACACCGCAATATGAAAGCATGCGGTATGGTATTGCTTTTTCAGTGAAGCCCCCATGGGGAAAGCTTGACTTTCTGAAATTAATTCCTAGAAGAGCCATATTCCCTTTTTATTTTCAACACTTTCTTCATTTCTTCTTTTGGATCCTTTGTAAGGATTCCTTATCATAAGAGATCCTCTTTATTCATTCTAGCTTCTTATATTTTGTGCCTTCCTAGAATTATATTAAGTCATTGAAATGAACATGCTTGGCCTCATTCATCACTTTCTTTGGATCTTTAAAAGAGGTGCTACAATATGAAATAAATTTATGATCAAGCTTCTTGGGATGATATTCATTTGATGAGCTTGGCAGACCATTGTTCTTGGGAGCCTCACAATTTTCTTAATAACCGAGACTTGTTTTATTGAGAGGAGACCTCTGGATACTAAGAATGTGATCTAGGGATTCAGTCCCTTTCTTAAAATTTGATTTAATTTTCTCCAAATATTATCTCAAGAGGAAAATCTCTTCCTCTAGTCTTTCGCGATTTTTTTCCTTCTCACTTAATTGATTAGATAGAAATTCCTTTAACATTTTTTCTTCTTCTAGTTCTACTTTGAGAGAAAGAGTGATGCCTTCATTTAAGTTTTTGTCTTGAAGCTTAGTTGACTTTCCTTCTTTGTGAGGATGTTTATTTCCTTTAATGTACTTCTAAGTTCTCTCTTGTAGCTTATTTCTGTGTTAGGTTCTTCAGTCTCAACTATGAATAATATTTCACCCCTTTCTTCATTAGTCACACTCTCATTGCTTTCACTGTCACTTTGTTTTTTGAGTAGGAATTTGTTTTCTTACTTGTTTTCTTCTTCTTGTGATGCTTAGATTTAAATCATGACTCATAATCACTATCATTCATATTAGCGTAAGGAAATTTATATGCATAATGACCTATCCTTCCACATTCAAAGCACTTGAAAGGAAGCTTACCTTTAAACTTGGTGATTCCTTCTTTTAACTTTTAGACAAACTTGGCTTATTCTTCATTAGAGTTGGATTTTGCATGATCTTCTTTATTTTTCTCTTATTTGGATACTTTGAAGGCTTCTTCCTTGACTCTTTATTTGTCATCCTTTATTCTTAGCTCATATGTCAAGAGAGTTCCACGAAGCATATCCATGGTCATCTTGTGTACTTATAATAGTTCTTCAAGGGTTGATACTTTAGGATTGAATATTGACGGAAGAGACCTCAAATCTTTTTGAACAATAGAGCTTTCCTTTACTTCTTCATTAAGACCTACAATGGAGTTGACAATATTTTCTATTCAAATAAAATAAGAGGCAATATCCTCATCTTTTCAATATTCATACTTTTGAATTAGCCCATCAGAGTTTGTAGCCCCGACTATTTAACTTTTACATCTCTTTCACAATAATTTTGATATTATTCCATACCCCATGTTTTGAATTACACTACATTACTTTGATGTTTTCTAATTTTTCAAGCCACTTAAGTTAACATCTATAAATTTTGCATTAAATTTGTTTAGTGCCTTATATATTTCATTCGTTGGAATAGTATTAGGAAATTTATAATCATCCTCCACAATTTTCCAAACTTCTACTCCCAAGGAGATGAGATATGTCTCCATCCTTCTCTTCTAGAATTCATAGTTGCATTCATCAAACATGGGGGGCTTACCCATTTCTCTAGCCATGGCAATCTTCCCTTGAGTTCAACCTTCCAGTAATTAACTATTCATGAAGGTAACCTTCTCTAATACCACTTGTTGGACAAAATATCACACTAAGAGGGGGTTGAATTAGTGTGAGAAAAAAATACCATTTCATAATTTTTCGTAATCAATTAATCATAATACAATGAGCCATCATTATAAGAAGCATATCAATCTATAAAACAATGCACCATAAAATAATCATCACATCAAGAAGCCATCACATCAAAGAGACACAAGATTTTACATGGAAACCCATATAGGAGAAGACCACAAATCCTTATTCTTCTTTATCTTCAATTCGTTACATAGATTTGCAGGCTTCTACCCGATCGAGGAAACCACCCCCAAGATATGAAAGAAGCCACTTGTGGTAGGCTACAACCTAATTGAAGCATTAACCTTGAAAATATACAAGCATATGCTCGCAGTAGGCTATAACCTAATTGAGGCTTCAATCTTGATGTTGAGTGGATTCCAACTTGCTCTAAGCTCCAACTTGATTAAGGCACCGACCTTGATGATGAGAAAGCATCGACCTTCTCTAGGCTCCAACCTTAATGGAGGCACCCAACTCCTTCTTCAACTTCTTGTGGACCTACTTTCAAATTATTTCAAACTTGATCCACTATGATCATGTATAATTATCTGTTAATAAATAAAAATGATCACAATTGGCAATCTCTATTACCATTTTTATAACCAGTACACATTGTTATTGGAATCACTCCCACTCCAAACCACAAATATTGTCACTGAAATCACTACCAGTGAAACCTACAAGAATTGCCACTACAATCACTACCACAAAATGCCATACCCTTCTTCAACTAGTTCATAAATATGTTCACATAAACTCCTTCTTAGAATTGTTCTCGCCATATATCCAAAACCACTGCAACCATCTCAGAAACCCTAAAAAACATGGAATAAAGATTTTTGTCATCAAATATATGGCGTTCTATGCCTTCAAAATCATCCACTCTAAGCTATGACCACCATACTTCTTCCAGTATCCAATTTGTACCAATAATGAGCCCAAAACTCCATAAAAACCTTATAAGAATAATATATCAATTTAAAGGTTGTACAATTTTCTACTTTGCAAGTGCACTTTTATAAATTGTCACTTTTCCGGCATTGGTGCTACAAAATGTACACTACCAACTTTTTAATAGTGTGACAAAATAAGAATTATATAAAAATTAAAACACAAACCCAACCTATCAATTAGCAGAGGTCAACCCTACGACTTTCAGAATACAACACATGTTTTTTTCCAACTCCGTTATATATACCATGTGACTTGTTAATTCACCCTTTCTCAGTCGCTTGATATGGCAAGGCTAGATTCAAGGAATGGGTCTGACAATGCAACCCTACACATTGATAACAAGTCTGACGTCTGAGTTTCGACACAATGTATATGATTTGATGAGACTAGGTAGTTGAGTCGCTAACCACGTAATAACTGATCCATACTGTAGGTGTTAAAATGTGCCTATATGGGTTGATATGAATGTATCCACATTACTTATATACCTAAATCAACTCCTCATAAAATTCCTTTGTGGTTTGATTATTGTTATGTGTAAATGAACCAAAATTATGCCTCTAAGGCTCAAACCCTTTTATTAGTAAATATACATGGCCAAAAGTTTTTCTAATACAACCTCCACTATATCTCTCTAGACATCACTAAAATACTGGTCTTTAACCATTGTTACTCCACCAAGAATGGATTCTTCTTCCATCTCAAATCTTCACCCATTTTCTAACTCCACGATAAGAACAAGTCACCGCCATATATAGCCACTCTTCAAATGTATATAACCAAACATCTGCCAAAATAAACACAAGTCATAGACACGAGTCGCCGCCTTCAGCTAGTTTATACTTTTGACTGTGGGCTATTCCTTCTTTTGGATGTGGGCACAATCCTAATTGTGATTATTCTCTAAGCTAAGTTCATAAATCATATATATTAATTCCATCGATGGTCTCGAGGACAATGGACTTGACACCAAAACAATGTAGCCGACCCTACATAACTAGTCATCCATATGACCATTATAATGAGACCATGCCATTAAAGTTTGAGCCACGGTCCATATGACCATTTTAACCATTAATATTTGAGCCGATGCCCATATGATCATTCCATATTACAGGTTCTTAGGGATCCCTAGTCACCTACATGATTACATCATCATGCCATGTGACAACCTGTTAGGGATGCCACGTGTCACCAAAATTTGGTCTTTCCACCAATCAAAGTATGTTAAATCTCCTTGTAGCATGGTAGTCCCTGGTGGTGCTACATCATCATGCTAATATTAGTAGTTGACATGTGATGCCATGTTGATGCCATATCACACATGTTGCCACATCACAAAGCGTATAGTAAAATAATCTAAAGGAAACTTCAAGAGATATCTACTCTTCCAAAATCCATCATCAACATCCCAAATGTGTTTTAATATGATAAGGAAACTAAATCAAGATTTTATTGTGGAACTAGATGTAGAAAATGGATTGTTTGTTGGCTACTACATGATTCCTTATTTTTCTATAGGAAAAACCAACAAGTTAGCGAAATTACTAAAATGTATATCTAAGATGAGAGAAGGGGGTAGGAATGATGGGAGATTATATTATTTAGCTATTAAAATAATATAACAACAAAGTCTAAACTGCACTATCAAACCAATTTTTGTCCACCCTTTGTAATCATAATTAAGCTGGGTTGCATAGTAAAATAGGAAATTCCAGAACTTGTAACAACAAATAAAATGAAATGGAAAGAGATTTGATAATGAAATGACAAGAAATATGAGTAATCCGAGATGCTGACAGATTATATAAATAACTTGCAAAGAAAGTTAGCTCATAAAACTACCTACTTAACCAAGCATGAAGATATCAAACTATAATTTCCATAAATGTTGATTCAAGAGCTAAATAGAAAAAATGCAAAGCATGAAAATGAAAATAACTAAAATACAAGAGGGATTTGAAGCACCTAGGGTGGGCCTAACCCAAGGATGATTGAAGTCCCTTGAGGAGGAACCAATCTAGAAACTCATATGAAGAACTACTTCCATTAACATAGAATCAATCTTACATCAGGAAATGCAATTTTGCAAAACTTGCCCAGAAATATTTAAAGCATAAGCTTCTTTCCAATCTATTTTCTCCTTATACTTAAGGGCCAATTCAAATATATTATTTATACGTTAGTTGGGGAAGTAGTATCCTTAAGAAAAGGAAAGCATTTTCCCCAGAAAATCATAAAAAGAAAGGTATCTTTCTCTAGATCAAACTCGTAGCAATAGGAGGATGTATTTGATTCCCCGAGCAAACCGAGTTTGACTCTTTTAGTAGCAAGGAGCATGTCCCTAGGATCTCTCCAAAGTAGGATTATTTAGAATTTTCTCAAAATATTTATAAATCCTGCACAATAAACAAATTAAGGCACAAAAAGCATGAAAACCACATTGAATCCTCTAGTAACTCATTAAGCTAGGAAAATATACCATTATGTGCAAAATGTGTAGACAAGTAGGAGTGAACTGATGGGATTTATGATTTACCTATTTTTGAGGCTCGTCATCTTATAACAAAATAAATATGGGAAATATAAGGAAACTCGTTGCTGATATGGATTCTCGTTGATAGCAGGTCACTTCTTATATGATACTAACGTATCTTCATTAGGGCTATGGACACTCGTGGGCAACGAAGTAATGCAGGGTATAAGAAATATGAGGAAAACATGTATGAAAATTGTTTTGATAGTATTAATATTAATTACATTTTTCAATTATTCATGGTAAATAATCCTTATTCTCATTTGATTTGTTTTTATAAAATTGAAATCATTTGAAAATTTTGAGTTATTTTAAGAAGAAATCAAAATCCAATATATTTTGAAATTGATACATGATTTTGAAATCCCTGGATATCACTTTTATTCTTCATATATTTTATCCAGGCATCAACCTTGATTGAATCACACACTACTTATGAAACATGGATACTCGGATATCTCTTTTTGGAGTTTCTTTCTTTTGTAATTTTAATATTTTATTTCTTTTTATTATTTTGAAGAGATTTAGTTGTTTCTTGTATCTATAATCTAGGCCGAAAACATTGATTTTCACTAGTTACAGCGCAGACTCTTGGATGTCCAAATAACTTGATTGAAAATATAGTTTTCTTTAATTTCGTAAATTATCATCTTATTAGGTGTTTTTCAAAAAAAAATCGGTGAAAGCTATATGGTATGCAAGGCATGTATCCCGCGCCCACTTTTATGCATCATAATACCTGAATTCTGAGATGTCCAAATGAAAAAATAGCAAAATGAAATTTTTCAAATTAGAATATTTTATTAGTTTTCATTTTTTATTTTTCCTTTTCATATAAGCATGTTTAGTATTCATTCTTGTACATATAGATACTCGAATAACTAGATGGTACGTTTGGTTCATTTTAAACATTCATTTTTCCCAAGTTTTAAAATAAATTTAAAAGTTTTTATCGATAAGGTTATCTGGTATCCAACCCAATTCAATGAACAACAAATGGTAAATATTTACAATCTTGGATGACTAGATCTTTGTGTAAGTTTTAACCCTGTACAGAAATTACCTGCATATGAATTCTAAAGAACAAAAAATAAACAATGACAAGGGCATAACACATAAAACATAAAACATATATACACAAAGACTTTCCCTTGGATCCCAAAACCGGGACTACCTGATTTATTTTTCATTATGTTCCTTTCAATGTTACAATAGATATATATACATGTCAAAGCATCCATAAAACCCAATCCATTAACCCTAGATGAGAACATAATCGCAGTTCCCTTGACCAGATCTACAAAATACCATGGAAAAAAAACACCATGCCCAAAACCATGTGCGAAATCCATGCAAAAAACCATAGGTAGGTCTTCCCTCCCTGTGAACCCCGGCAGTGCGTACAGGGGGGATACCACTCCCCCACGTGTGGGGTAGTCGTGGAAAGAATATAACACAACCCAACACCTTGGATATGCATTTTAAAAAGACATCTAGGAAAGTAATTAATTCAGATGTGATGGGCATTAATGACTATTCAAGTGCTAAGAATCTCAAATGCTTAGTGAATTTTTCAGGAAATACTACATGTTATTATCAAGCTCTTAAGAAAATTTCCTTTGTAAATAAAGCTTCGTTGCTTGAAAATCTATTGCATTGCCTTACTTTTTCTAAGAAATAGTAATAATTTACAAAGGAAATTTGGTTGCTAGAATGCATAAGCTCTGGTAAGCAATTTTTTGAATTAAATTATCTTTTCATTTTAAAATTTGTGAATGCATCTGATCAATATCTTTGTTTTCTTCTACACAAGTTAAATGAGCAAAAAAGGAAAGTCTAAAGCAACTAAGAATATTGTTTAGAATGTTAAGGTGAAGCTGGAAGTAGTCGAACCAAAAGTTGAGATATGTGAAGAAAAGAACCCTAACTTGACTTTCCTTTCTAATACTACATACAAAACCCAATCCGCAACAACTATGTTTTGGGAGAAAATCCTTTAATTTTTTGAAGATGACGGTTGGATACATCTCGAAGGATGTGACTTATAATAAGATTCTAGCTCTAACTTAGATCACTTCAAAAACCTCAAGACAAAAGAGTTGTATAAGGTTGCAACTAGGTCTTCCATGCTTCCTTATTACAAAATGGTTAGTTTGATTATTTCCCACACTCATGTTAAAACTCGCACAGTTGTAAATAACTCCAATAAAGTTATAGCTTCATGGAGTGATATAGGAGGATCTAAAAATGCCTTAAACTTGAAAGTGATAAAAAAACTTATGGAAATAGTGCCATGCCAGAGAGCTTGATGAGGCAATTTTAACACCACTTGAATCACATCAAACATAGTCAGCATGCAAAATTTATTCCACTCTAAAGTTTGTGGGAAAAAGTAAAATATGCAAGGTTTCCAAGTGGTAGCACTAGGAAGAGTAACATGGCATTGTATGGGTGCTGACATGGTAGGTTGTACACTGACATCGCAAGCTTAGATGATGACATGTGGTAGATCGTACAATGAAATAACAAGTCGAGATGCAAACACATGGCATGCACAAATGTGTACACATGGCATGTAGGAAATGACATGGAAACATGTGGAAACATAGTTGGTAGGTAATTGTGTTGCTGATTGGGCATTAAAGGTACATAGCCGGTCCAATGGGAGAGTGCCACATTGCCCAACCAAAAGGTGCCATGTGGCACCTTGAAGCATCGCAAAGGGGCTGAACAATTGTGTAACAATTTTTTTTTGCAATGAACACTGGGTGGAACAATGGGGTTTGACCCTGTGACCTACGGGTCCATGTGCAAGTGCCCCCACCAATAGGTCACGAGCAATGGTCATGTTATGGTGGTGGATAATTTATATATAATTAGAAGTGGTTACATAGTGCCTAAAAGGGGTAGGCCCATTGTCTCAACTTCATGACCTGTCCCAAAATTTGTTAAAACATAATACCCTCTCTACCATGGTTTAGTACATGATTTAACCACATTACATAGTTGCCATTGTACCATAGTTGTTTTGATCGTGGTGTAATTCAATTATGAAATTTTTTGTAACAAAAAATACACATAGTGCCACCATATCCACTCCAGCGAACTTGACCCTGGGTGGAGCGAGATCCAATTTTGATATATTAAATGAAACTTCCATTGCACCATAGCAAACTAGTGTGAGCATTTTACGTATCTGAGTCTTTTTATTGTTAATTCATTTCTGCAAACTTTTTTAAAACAAAGTTTTGGAGCTCAATTTTGGCAGCAACCAAGGAGGTTTTTTAGTGGTATTTTGAAACCACTTTCTAGTAGTAAAGGTTCTCATTTTGTTGCAAGTTTTGCAAGGCTTTGTGTTGATTTAAAATCAAGTTTTTGGAGATTAATAAAAGAATCCACTCCCTTGGAGGATGGAATCAAAGACACAATCCACATTATACAAACTCTTTTATCACTTGGTTATCATTCTTGTGTTCCACATATTGTTTTAATTGATGATAACAAGTGTCATCACGGTGTCAAAGGGGATGTCTGAGACAACAACAATATCACTCATGAGGTAAAGGAAGCGATATGATAGTTGGATGTCTTATATACCCTCATCATATGATGTTAAAATAATTTTTGAGTTTATTGAGTTTTTGAGAAGGTTATGATGCCCTAATGATCCTATAAACAACATGGTTGCATAGGCCTTGCGAGACCTTTCCAACGATATATCCTACTCTAAAAAACTCCTCATGGATGAGAAGTTATGGTCATTTTAAAATAAATATTAGTGAGGGCCCAAATGTATAGGGAAAAACCACCAAATATTAATTAGTCACACAATGCACACTTTTGAGCAGAGCTATGGCAGATGGTATTCTAACATGTACAAACTTAAACATCATTAAAGTTCAAGCATATTTAGATCAATCAGATGAATCCAATAGCTAAATGAGAAATTGTGTGGCAAATGACATAAGAACTTGAATGATGTTTAATATGAATTGTTGGCCTAGCTCGCAGGGACATATGGCAACCTATTATT
Source organism: Pinus taeda (assembly GCA_000404065.3). Lineage (NCBI taxonomy): Eukaryota > Viridiplantae > Streptophyta > Pinopsida > Pinales > Pinaceae > Pinus > Pinus taeda. The sequence continues at coordinate 40,386 of APFE030744929.1, forward strand.
GGCTAGAAATGATGATGTATATGCATAGTCAAAGAGGATGATACATGGAAACATATAGTTGGGTGACATGGCCTTCCTACACATTCAACAAGTGATGTCAGCATGCTGACAAAGTGCCATAGAAACCGCCATGTGGTAATTACATTTGGCAAATTTTTATTGGCAAAAAGCTTAATTATGGGTGACACGTTGCACCCATAATGGGCTACCACATGGCATGATGATGTCATTTTTATGCCATCATATGGAACCCTAAGGACCCAATCATAGGGTATGGTCATATGAAACCTCGACCCAAAGTTTAAGGGATGAAATCAACAATTGGTTCTTGGCAAGGTCATATGGTGACGATCATATGGATAACACCCTAGTTTCTAAGGAATGAATGTCGACACAAGGTCAGATTAATTAAGCCCCGGGACCACGAGATTGATATTTATATGTGTCAAGGTAGTTGGAGATAACACATTTGTGAACATGAAAAACATATCTATGAACTCTATGGTTGGTTGACAAGATTTTTTTTTATCCCTTGGTTTGGTTTTGGGTTCAAGTCTATCTAGGTGAAGGACAAGTTTTTTATTTCTTTTATGTTCTAATTTTGATGGGAATGACAAGGGTTGTGTTGTTGGAATGAAGGAAGTGTTAAGTTGTCTATCCTTTTGGGAGAATTATGGTTACATGTGCACGACGAATAAAAGACAAATAATGGAGGTAGTCAATGCCATATGTATTAGATTTTGAGGGTAGAATACTAGAATCTGGTTTTGTAACCACAACCGTATCTATTGTGCTAGAAATGACCTGGCCACATTTAGTAGATACGAATTTAAATTTGGATAGTCAAGGGCGAAGTTACAAGGTGAATATCAGTGGCACGACATATCAAATCATTCACAAATCATGTTTATCATTCACCAAGTCACATAAGATGGGAAGATAGTGTTGTATTGACGAATCCATTAAGCCCCGGGACCACGAGATTGACAAAAGGCTTGTGGGAGCATAAAGTAACAAGCCTCAATACATAGCCTAATTGGTAATAGGTCGTGGTATGTTTTCCAAGACACGGGTTTGATCCCTGACAGATGTCAAGTAAGATAATTTTTTATTTTCCACTAAATTTCCCATTTTATCAAACATTTAACATATTGATAGTGTATATTTTGTAGCTTCAAAAAAGTACATTGTGTTTAATCCTCCCTAAAAAAGGTATTTTGTATAAAAAGTAATTTAATATATGGTTTTGAATGGTTTTTAGACGTTTCTGGGCTTATTTTTGAGCCAAATTAGAATATGGAAGAATCTCAGTGATTAGGCTCAGGGATGGACATTTCTGAAGGCATCAAAAAATTATTGATGTATCCTTAATGATCAAAATATTTTTTATATGTTTTGAGGGTTTATGAGCAAGTTGTAGTGGTTTTGAGTTTGCGGTAGAAGCATGATCCAAGATGAGTCATATGTGACTAGATTGATGAATATGTTGAAGTAGGGTTCTTGACAGGGTATGATAGGGCATTAGTGGTAGTATGAAAACAACGAGTTATTCAATTTAAATATTTACCTTGTTTGAAGATTAGTTGAAACCAGTTTGAAAGCTTTTGCAAAGAGGTCCACAAAAGGTTGAATAAGTAATCGGGTTTCTCCACTAAGGTTGGAGCCTAGAGTATCTCACAACTTGATCATCATCGAGGTTGGAGCCTAGAGCAAGTAATTAATTAAATACTTAAAGGTTCATTAATCCTGTAGATCCTCCTGTAAATCCTCCTGTAGATCCCCTGCAGCTTCCTGTAGAATGTCCTGTGAGTGATTTTTTGAAGTTCAATCACTATCTAAGTCTTCATAAGGGTACTAGGGTTTTCTTAGGACCTCTCCACACCTTCCACCACCTCTACGAAAACCAACTCCATCTCCCTTCGCCACCAAACCGCTGCACAATCACAACCAGATAAATCACAAGCATAATAATTTCACATAAAAATACTCAAAAGAAAAAAAAGATGATTTCTTCTCATTTCTTTTCAAAAGTAGTGTGAATAAATGCAATTTACCTTTTCAATGGTCAATGACACTCATTTCATTAGTTTCCATCTCTTTTTGCAAAATTAGGGTTAGTAGGTAAACTAGGGTTTGTTAGGGTTTGCATTTCATTTCAGTTTTCCTTCTCTTTTTGCAAATAGAATAGCCTCTTTAGAGTTAGCTTTCTTTCATCACGGTTAAAAGCTTCTTCTAAGAAATCATAGAATTTGGCTTAAGCTCCTAATGATCTTGTGCCAGCTGACCAAGTGACAACCTACAGTAAGAGCTACTACTTGTGCATACAGCACCGTCGCTTCCAAGTTTGTTACGAACTATCGGGTTGATAAAAGTAAAGGTGGGAGCCCCAGGAATTGCAGAATTATTGCTGCAATACTAGTGCACACCACCGATCAACAGGCCACAGCTTCGACGGTAGTCGTGCGGTAAACTAGAACGAGGTTTATTTCGGAAATCGAACGCAATGGTGTATGAAATGCAGTTTAATCCATTGAATTCCAGATCAATCGCAGCTATTAATCGAAAGGGACGAAATCTGATGGGTATCGCGTCGAAAAGTGAATGGATTTTATTTTTAAAATTAGACCCGAGAAATCTTTTAACTCAATTTTGTTTCTTATCGCGTCCGTAGGGAAGTCAAAGGGTTGTTGAAAAAATGGACATGATAAGGTTTTGTTCAACAGGCTTAAAGTCTCGTTAAGTTTCGAAGGATCAGACCGTCCATTGAATGAGTGATCGGATGGTGATCACGCTCAAATGCATGGCTCAGTTGGACCCGATATGTAATGAATTGGGGTTTTATTCCTTTCGTTTCCAACAACAGTGATTGGTCAGGTTTCCTTGCATTTTAGCCAATCATAACATTTTTGATGCATACATGGGCCCAAGTCCATGCACAAAGTTTTGTTAAAATGCAGTGTGTTGTGTTAAAACAATTGAACTATTATCAAAACATCTACAAAGAAACTTCATCAGCAACCAAGCCACAGATCTAAATAGCAAGAAACCATCATCATTTTTCTAATTTTTGTTACTTCCTGTTATTTTGTTTTCTTGAGAATGAGGTGTCTTTTACCCTCTAATGTAATATTCTGTAGTGATTTTTACTTTAGATAGTTATGAGATAGTTAAGAATTTTGACAGTTTTGGTGATTGCACTATCTCATAATGCATAAAAAGAAGAAAATTTGCAGAGAAAGGGTTTGAATTTTCAAGAACCTGGAGACTAGGCTATTGTATTTTTGATAAATTGTTGGTTAATGAAAGATTCACATGTTTTCCACACATTGTTGGGTATGATTTTGTAACTTCTCTATTATGTTTCATCATATGTCTTCTTTCCTTTAAGTGTAGTAATGAAGTTGCAAGTCTTTGTTTACTTGTGTGAATAAAGTTATTGTTCCTTAAAAGAGTGCTCCTATACTTAAAACCCCTACCTCTACAATTCTTCTAAGTTACAGATACTAGTTTCTGTGTAAAACAACATATTGTCTTTAACTTCCCTAAGTATCACAGATAATAGTTTATGTGTAAAATAGCATATTGTCTCTGACTTCTCCAAGCATTCTTCATTCAACATTCATATTCAACAATCAAATGGCATTCTGAGACTTTCATAACACCTAAGTATTGAGGGTTTAAAACCAGGTCTTTCAGGTCCTTCAATTGAGAATATAACATATAACTCAGTGACATAAACAATAAACATTAATGTCTTAACCACAATTTCTACACATCCAAGAAAATGGTTTCTTAAGGGATGACAGTACCACTCAATTTACTATGATTATTGTTATTTATGCCATGCATTTGGTTATAAGGAAGTTTATTCTAGTTATGTTCAAAGTCATGTCAATTGTTTTCTATGCCATGATTGTAAATCACTCAAGAAGAAGAAAATTATGGGCTCATACTATATGCTCAAAAGAAAATAGATAAGTGGTCAGGGATCCAAATAAGTTTATAAGATTTAGGAAAATAGATAGAGGTAAAGTAAATTTTATAGAGGTAAAGTAAATTTTAGAAACAATGCATCTGCAAGAATCGTTGGAAAAGGAACTGACACCCATTGATAATGGAATAACAAAAGCCCAGGCTACCTTGTATATAGAAGGGTTGAAGCATAATATTTTAAGTGTCAATCATATATGTTATCAAGGTTTTCATGTAATATTCAACTCCAAATGGTGTGAGATCATAAATTCAAATACATGTAAATTGGTGGAAAAAACTATCAGGAATGATGGTAATATGTATATATATATATATACACTCAATGAAACAAAAATTGAGAAACATTGCATGGAAAGATGAAAGGAGATGATATTGTCTAACTCTTTCTTCAAATAGAAAATACTATCAATTCCACTACATATCTCGATAAAGAAGAAGCCATGCTAAAAAGAAGAACCAACAAGTTCAATTGTAAGCTCCCTTTCAATGATTTAAGTGTGAAAGATAAGCAATTATGCTTCCAAATGTCCTTATGTTGAAATGAATGAAAGTGATGATGAGTCAAGATTCAAGTCCAAGCATCAAAAGAAGCAACAAGTCAACAAGAAGAATAATTTCTACTCAAAAGAACAAAGTGGCAATGAAAGAAATGAAAGTGTGAACGATGATGAAAGGGGTGAAATATTTTTCATAGCTAAAACATAAGAACTTGAAGTATAAATGGACTATGAGGTAGACCTTAGAAATGAATTGAAGGAAATAAAGATACTCATAAAGAGGGAGGGTCAAATAATGCAATAACTTTAAGAAAAAAATATAAATAAAGACACCAATATTGCACTCAAAGTCAAACTAGGAGAAGCTAAACAGGTAAAGGATTTTTTATTAGAATAGCTAAATGAGAAGGAAAAAATATTTGAAGGACTAGAGGAGGAATTTTTCCTCTTGAGAGATTAAGGAGTAGCTCAAATAAAAGTTTCACAAAGGGAATGAATCGCTAGATCACATTCTCAACATGCAAAGATATCCTCTCATTAAAACAAGTATTGGTTATCAAGAAGACTGTGAGGCACCCAAGAACATTGGTCCCCAAGAACATCAAATGAAGATCATCCCAAGAGGCTCGATTAAGAATTCATTTCATGTAATAGCAACTCCCTTGAAGATCCTAAGCAAGTGATGAACCAACCCAAGCATGTTTATTTCAATAGCTCTCACGACAATGCTAAGAAGTAGAAATGTTCATAAGAGGAAGGAAGCCAAAATGAAGGAAGGAAACCCCCCATGATAAGGAATCTTCATAATGGATTTTTTGATGGTACTGGACTCGTCAACATTTAGGGGATCTCCTCGGTATGAATTCCCAACTAGACCTCACATCATTTGGTGTAGGATTCCCATCTGGTACGATGGTCTGGTTTCCATTATCTTAAAGATATGCCTTAGCTCTTGCTTGTCAGCATGTGAGAGTAGTCTGCTTCACCTTCAAACAATGAGGTTCACATGCCTGGTGAGTGCTAGTGTTACTTGTGTCAAGGTTCCTTCACCGTAGAGGGAGAGGGTGGAGGTGAGTCTCCAGTCGAAAGGGAAGGGTCCCAACTCTATCTAAGGCACACAACACATAGGACATGCGTAGCTTCCGGTGGAGTAGTTCACACAGATTCAACAGTCACAAACACATAATGAAGGGATAGCACATAAAACACCCAGTGGAGCAGTCCACGTGAGTGTGATGATCATTATAACAAGTTCATGGGAAAGGTTTCGTTTGATGTCCAGTGAGGTAGCCCACGTGGGAAAGACAATGTTAGCAACTCCTAAAACACATTTTCATGTACATATGTATTAGAGAAACTGAAACAGTTCAATTGTTTAACACAGGTTAAAGCAACATGCATTACAAGTGTTCCACGATCAGTCTTACAAACAATTACAATACATGTGTGAAAATGTGTTGGCCAGGGAAAATTTTAAGAACCCCCCCTAAATTTACATGTATAATAAATGGGCGAATCTCCATGGTATATAGAAAAAATGGAAGGCGATTTTATCAATAATATGATATGTATATATAATTTTTTGGCGAATCTCTCACCAGGCATGG
>APFE030744929.1:51793-72724 GCA_000404065.3 Pinus taeda
TTGACAGTGTATTGGTACGTTGTGCCAAGGAAGGAGATCTCCAGGAACTCCATCTCATCCTCGATGTATTTGTGTAGGCAGCCCCAATATTTGAGTACCAAATTCCGCTCAGAATCCTTGATACCTAACTTTGGGTAAAGGGCATGCAAAATATTGGTAAACTTTGACACGTCTTGGTCACTTCCCTACCGCAGCTGGTCCACTTTATGTATTTATCCTCATAGCTTTCAACAGGGTAGTACTGCTCCTTGATGGCATCCTGAATGAATTCTAAGTGGGTGCGACTGAAACAGTGAGGCCTTAGTTTCATCCTTCTGCTCGCAGTAGGTTTCCCACCAGTCCTTGATGTGGGGGACGACTTTGAGAAGTGGAAAAGTGATCTTTTCCCGGCTGGAAAAATAATGAAAAAAAATATATCCTTCTAGCAGATTTAACCATTTATCTATGGCATCCACAGCTATCTGACCCTCAAATATCGAAATGTCAAAGTTAACTTGTACCCTAAAGGGTGTGGCACTTCCAGAGTAACTGCTGGAAATAGATGTGTCACCCCTGGGTAGCCATTGAAGGATCTGGGAAAAGTTGTCAATCATTGCGTTCCTTTGTCACTCAAGGGCTTCTTTGAGCAATATTTTGATAGGATCTTTTGGCCCCTCATCTATATTTTCATCCACCATGGGAGGTCATCAGGATTTGCAAGGCTAGTCTTGCAAAGGTTCACCCAATTCAAGCCCTAAATCCCTATATCCTGACCTCGTTAGAGAAATGCAAAGAAAAACAAAGAAAGAGCATACTGCTTTGAGACCATTGATCTGAACTTAAACAAGAATGCAACAACTTACAGATATAATCATAAACATAGAGATGCAACAGAAAAACACTTCATTTCATTAATAGAAAAATATTGAATTATGCTTACAAACATAATGGAAATAAGATAGCTCAGGCGATGGTATCTTATCTCTGAGAAGAGATGTGGCAGTTACATGCCTCTGAACTGAGTTAAAAAGAGGCTCAAGGGAATTTTTATTATTGAAAAATAAGAGAAAAATCTAACAACCAAAACCCTAACTCAAGGAGATGTAACACCAAGATTTTATGCGCCTCGTTGGGGTTAGTTGGGTAGCCAACTTCCCAGAGTCATAACTTGGTCATATTATCCCTGTTTGAAGCATACGATACCTCATTGGAAAGATCTCTTCGAGAACTACAATGGCCGACATGTTTTTTGTTGTAATTGCTAAGAAATTTTTCCAAACAAAAACATCGTTTAGGGCCTCAAAACGGCTCCAGAAGTTCAAGACCCGAAAAACTGCCAAAAATAGTAAACTGTGCTACAATTAAGGAAACTGATAAAATAAAAGAAACAATGGTGAGGGTCCAAGTGGAATAGGTAGGTGGCCACGAATATCAACCTGGATCAGTCCTCCCCCCTTAGGAATAAATGGTCCCCATTACATTGAGTTCCTCCATCAGATGAGGAAACTTCTGCTGAAGTTGGTCCCTGGTGAGATGTTCTGCAATCTCTGATGTGTCTAGTAATGGTGGGAAGCATGGTCAAGGGTGGTCCACATTGAACACTTGGTGAAAGCCAAGGAATGGGGTAATTTTGTGCACCAAATCATTGTTTCCCACATCCTTGGTAATGGTGTAAGGACCATATCGAAGTGGTCTAAGCTTCTGATGGGCTCTTGTAAGGCATTATTTATGCAAATGCAACCAGACTTTTTCACCCACCTGAAACTTGTGTGGCACCCGATGTTGATTATGTCATTTCTTGTACTTGGAATTTTCCACAATGGAGAGCGATATATCAGCCCGTTGAGTAGAGGTGCTCAAGGAGTCAGATCGAACAAATGCTTGACCTGACACTGCAATCGTACCCTTGTGGGTGAGGAGAAGACGTCCATGTATTATTTCATGACCGTATCCATCTACTTCTACTCTGTGGAATAAGCCTTCTCGTGGGCCATGGATGTGGCTATGACCTTCTCCTTAATATTAGAGCGAAACAGAAAGAAAATAAATTTCCTAGTCTAGGAGATGATCTTACTGCATTTCTTAGCAAAGATCAAAGAGGTGGCAGTAAGTGGGGCTACCTTTGGTATCCTGTATAACGTATTGCCCAAAGAAATAATCATAGAGCGAGGTCTAGACTCATATAAAACATGTCCCTTCCACAAGTATGGTTGTCCTAATAATACATCACAAACATCAAGAGGAGCAACATCACACAATACCTCATTTGTGAAGGGCTTGATGTTGTAAGGAAGGCGACACTACTAGCTGACTTGGAGATCTCGTCCTTGGTGAAGCCAACCTATCTTGTATGGATATGGGTGTGGTATGGTCAGTAGACCCAGCCACTTCATGACTTCTACTAAGATGATGTTCTTTTGGCTACCATTGTCGACAATGAATTGCAGTGGCGAACCCTTCACCCACATTTGTGAGTGGAAAAGACGCTCCTCTTCCTCTGGATCTTTGAGCTCATTTTTCTGGATCTTGGTGGTGGAAACAATGGCACTAGGCTCTGCATCAATAATTTTCTTCCATTTCTCATTCCTCTTGTCAGTTTCTAACTCAAGGTCAGAACATGCATCTGATTGTGAGACCTTAAACTTGGCCACCATTGACTTCTTAGCCCGATACTCACTTGTGTTGTGAGGGGGCTCTTATGGAACTCACACCACTTTCCTGTGTCCTTCCTTGACTTCATGGTGGTGTTATTTTCTTGCAACTTTGACAGGTTGTCTTGGGTCACCCCTCCTAGGCTTTGTCCTTTGTTCTTTGGATTCACGGATCTAAAGTCTCACTTCTTTTGTTTAAACTTCTACTCGATCTTGATAGTGTATCGATACCTCGTGCCAAGTGAGAATATGTCCAGGAAATCCATCTCATCCTAGATGTACCTATGTAGGTAGCCACCGTATTTGAGTACCAAATGCCACTCAGAATCCTTGATACCCAACTTTGTGCTAAGGGTATGAAAAATATTGGTAAACTTTGGCATGTCTTGGTCCCTTCCCTGCCGCAACATGGTCCACTTTATGTATTTATCCTCATAGCTTCCAACAGGGTAGTACTACTCCTTGATGACATCCCAAGATGAATTCCAAGTGGGTGCAACTGAAAAAATTGAGGTCGTAATTTCATCCTTCTGCTCGCAGTAGGTTTCCCACCAATCCTTGACGTGGGGGGCAAGTTTGAGAAGTGGAAAAGTGATATTTTCCCGGATGAAAAAATCATGAACAGAAAAATATCCTTCTAGAAAATTTAACCATTTATCTATGACATCCGCATCTATCTGACCCTCAAATATGGGAATGTCAAAGTTAACTTGTACCTTAAAGGGTGTGGAGCTTCCAGAGTAGCTATTGGAGGTAAATGCGTCACCCCTAGGTAGCCACTAAAGGATCTGGGAAAAGTTGTCCATCATCACATTCCTTTGTCACTCGAGGGCTTCTTCAAGCAATATTTTGATAGGATCCCCTACCTCCTCATATTTCTTTTCATCTGCCATTTGAGGCCATTGGGATTTGTGAGGCTGGTCCTGCAAAGGTTTGACTAGTTCAAGCCCTATCTCCTTATAACCTGACCTCGTTGGGGACAAGAAAAGAAAAAGAGAAAAAGACCAGAACACTCTGATACCACTAATCTAAAATTTAACAGGAATGCAAAAACTTACAAATTTAATCATAAACACAAAGATGCAGCAGAAAAACACTTCATTTCATTAATAGAAAAATATTGAACTATGCTTACAAATAGAATGGAAATAAGATAGCTTAGTTGATGGTAGCTTATCTCTAAGAAGAGATGTGGCAGCTACATGCCTTTGAAATGAGTTACAATGAGACCCAAGGGAATTTTTATTATTGGACATTAAGAGAAAACCGTAAACAACCAAAACCCTAACCTGAGGAGATGTAACACCAAGAGTTTATGGGCTCGGTTGGGGTTAGTTGGGCAGCCAACCTTTTGGAGTCGTAACTTGGTCATATTATCTTTGTTTGACGCATATGATACCTTGTTGGAAAGATCCTTTTGAGGACTACAATGAACAACATGATTTTCAAGCATTTTTTCCAAAACAAAATGTTGATTAGGGCCTCAAAATGGCTCTGGATGTTCAGTACCCAAAAAATGACCAAAAATAGTAAACTTTACTACAATTAAGGAAATTGAAAAACTAAAAGAAACAATGGTGAGGGTCCAAGTGGAATAGGTGGGTGGCCACCAATATCCACCTGGATCAGATAGCCACATGAAAAGTGAAGCAGATAGGGTTTCGAGTGAAGAACCTCTACAAATTGAAGGTAGAATATTGCGTTGCTTTAAGCACTAAAGCACAGAAGGTGAAGATCTGAGACATCATTGAGCTGTGGCATAGGAGATTGGGTCACTTGCATCGTGGCCCTTTAAATATCTTGCAACAAATTTCTACAAGGCTTCCCAAGGGTACACTAGAGTAGAGAGACACATGAAAAGGGTGTATATTGGGGAAGTACACCAAATCTTCTTTTCATGAAAAAGACAGTCAAGCACAAGCGATCCTTGATTGAGTTCACTCAGATGTGTATGGACCTTTCTCGACAGCATCCATGTCCAAGCACATGTATTATGTAATATTTGTTGATGATTTCTTGTAAGTGTTGGATTTTCTTTATGCAGAAGAAATATCAGACGTTCACTAAGATTTGTGAATTTAAAGCACTTGTTGAGAATGATACTGGCAAGAAAGTTAAATCTCTTGGAAGAAATAATGGTGGAGAGAATGTGTCTAATGAGTTCAAAAAATTATGTGCATCCAAAGGCATTCAACGGGAATTGATAGCACCTCATAACCCACAGCAAAATGGGGTGGCTAAAAGGAAGAACAAAATTATTGTGGGAACAGCACGGGCGATGTTTCATGATCATGGCCTACCATTACACTTGTGGGATGAAGCATGCAACCATTAGGGGAATTTTGAGGTCTAAAATGGGCCTCCTAAGCAAATTATAAAATAATTGTAGAAATAATAAAATAAGATTAGATTACATCATCAAATTTTAGAGGGAAAAAAGAAAAATCTATCTTTTCAACTCATATTTTTAACTTATCTCCCTATGGATTTACTCAAATTTTGAGTGCAAACACTCGTTGGATGCGGAATTTGATTCCTCATCCAAGGAATATATATGTTTCATACTTTCGATGGACCCCACTACATGAAAAACATGATTGCAATCACTTCTTTTCATTTATTTCTCATTTTTTTGTGTAGCAAGGCCCATTGAAGGTATGCAACATGGGTACTCCTTGGATGAGGAATTAAATTTTGCATCCAATGAGTACTCCCGCTCGAAATATGAGTAAAACCTTAGGGAGAAAGTTGAAAATATGAGTTGAAAAAGTAGTTTTATTATTTTATTATTTTTAATATTTTTACTTTTTTACTCCAAAAATGGTGAATCATCCCCCATGGTTGACATCAAAATCTTGAATCCTAATGGTTCTTATAAAGTTTATTTTGGTTGTACATTTTTCTTAGGGGGCCCATTTTAGACCTCAAAGTTCCCCTAATTTCAGTTGTTTATTTGCAGAATAGAAACCCTCATAAAATTCTCAGGATGAGTACACCTGAAGAGGATTTTTCAGGCAAGAGACCATATGTGGCACACTTCAAGATATTTGGTTCATCAGTCTAATTTCATGTTATGAAATGTTGACTTAAGGGGGCCTGACCCAGGTTTAGAGTTGTTTGCACTAACCAACAAAACCCTAACTGCTGGCCCTTTCAAAAACAACCCACATAGCGCAGGCTATAGTCTCCCTCGAAGCAATATTGGGGGATGCTAGAACTAGGTTTATGCATCCAGAGGCGATGTGATAAGTGGTTTTAAGCCTTTATCGCTCAGATCTTCCTTCGTGCAGATCGGTATCCTTCTATGGCCTAATACTGTAACTCTAGGAAAACAACTTCTAGACTTTCGCGAAGGTCTGCGATCAATATTTACATACCCTAAAGAGGCAAACTATCCACTTTCCAAAAATATTTAATAACCCTAGATCCGTCGTCGCACAAATCTATCCTATTCGTCGGAAATCATAATAGATTCAACATTTATCTTTGCAAAAATAGATAATTACGTAAGTCATGCATAAACATGATAGATTCAATAGACTCATGCAACATTTATACATTATTCCATGAAAAACATATTATTGAGCTACAGAGCATAACATAAACATAATTAATAATAATACTTAGATGCAAGATATTTCTTCAAAATCAGTCTTTATTCAGTTCTAGCATTCAATTTACAGACTTCTCTACCCTGTGCACTCAACTGTAGCAGTCCATGCACTCAGTTGTGGACTTACCATGGCCTCCTGCGCACTCAATTGCAGGAGCCTTCCCCTTTCGCATAAGTACAAGAAACAGAGGTTTCTTACCTTAGCACTTGCCTAAAACAACAATCTTCCTTGAAAGTTATCTCTAAGACTCACTATGACTCAATTTTATATATCTTTCTTCGATACAATACCATGGTCCGCAGACCAAGGGTGAGTCTCAAAACTGACATATTACTTACCGAAACAAGGGGCTAAAAACCCCTTTGACTCCTATCTAGCTACGCGCTCTGCATTGACATTTCGCGGAGACTTTACATTCCTTACAGAACTTTTTAAAAATTGGGTTAAACTAACCCCAAAACTGGCCCTAGGGACCCTCCCAATAGGTCCCCAACAAAAATATGGTGACTCACCCTTGAGTCACTCGGCTGAAGCCTCGGTCTTGCTACGAAGGTCACCTAACTCAACCCAAAAATTTGCTACCACGGGAGCACTATGCACCGCGTCTTGCAACACTTCCTCTACCAACTTCTCTGTTGTCAGGCCTTCCACTGCTAGGTGCATTTTACTTTGTGTTTGCTATAGTACCTTTAAATTTTCTTGAAGCAATAGAGTAATATGGTAGGATTCCTCTATCCACAACTATAATATGGCCTTTAGAAGGGCCTATTTCTTCTATAGCTCTTCCATCTATGATTGCAGCTGCTTGCCTTCCTGCAATTTCGTGAGGCATTTTGCTGGCACTAAAGTGCATGTAGTCGCTTTGACTTCATCATAATTTTGTTGTGTTTCCCTGACATTTATGTTAAACCTCTGCAAGTTCGGGTCCTCCTGCAGGTTTTTCCACAACTCCATGACTTGATTAAACATCATTGCATAGTCTATGACTATGGTATCTAATGTACCCATATTTTCTCTGATCGTTGCTTCAAGTTGCTCCCGAACTTCTAGCAGAGTGGTTGGCTGCAACTTTAGTTGAAAATCTAAGATATTCATTTAAAAATTGAATGTAACTTTACCTATCTCATCCTTCGATGTGCGGACTACAGTAGCCAATTTTTCTGACTTTTGTTGTAGTTGTGACATCCTCCAGGATGTTCAACTCAGGAACAGTTTTGCAGGCCTACTCTATCATTATCTCTAGTATCTAACTTCGTGCTTGTAGTTTCTCCTTTTCCTTCAAGGCATCGAAACTACACTGACAGTCTTCATCCCAGCAGAAAATTGCATCCTTCTTTAATATTTTCTCCATCGGCGTTGTTATCTGAGCATATGCCTTGAAAAACTTTCGGTAATACCTAGTGTGCCCTAATGTTTCACCCAGCTGTTTCACATTCCTAGGAGCTTCCAAATTCACAATTACAATGGTCTTCGTAGGGTTCACGATCAATCCTTGCTTATGTACAACATGGCTGAGAAAAATTTCAAAGGGCACTCAAAATATGAATTTCTTCTGGTTCAACGTGATCTGATACCTTCGACATTTATCTAGCATAAAGCACAGACTCAAAACATGGCACTGCACTAATCGAAACATAGTCCAATCATCAAAATACACCACCAATAATTTATGAATAAATTCTTTGAACGTCGTGATCACAACCCGATAAAATATTGTAGGTGCATTCTTCAATCTAAATGGCATAACTATATATTGAAAGCAAGCCCACTCAATTGTGAAGTTTGTTTTGCTTCGATCTTCTGACGCGATCTTTATTTGATGAAATCTCGAAAAACCATCAATCAATGAATATATGTTTGTTGTCTACCAACATTCTCTAACACTTCATCAACATTGTTGGAAATGGATCATGCACGCATGCATCATTCAGCTTTCTCAGATCCATGCATATGTGGATTTCTCCTTTGTGTTTCTTCTCTTGTACCACCATCAGGCTCACCCAATCGGATTCCTCTACTAGCTCAATAATACCAGCATCCAACATCTTATCCAGTTCTTTATGCACCTTCTCTTTATATTTTGGATTCAACTGATAAGGCCTCTACTTAACATACATTGCATTCAGCTTCAGCATAATCTTCATAACACCTAGATCTCTTATGGTTCTTTTCAAATCTGAAAACTTTGTTGGGAATAAATCTTGGTACGTGTGCAACAACTTAGCTACCTTGTCAAATGTATCTTCATCCCAATAGTCTCCTATCTTCGGGAACTTAGGTTATGCTTCAGATCTAATGTTTACTTGTCAAGTTTTCAAAGGTTCTGATATATCCGAGTTTGCCACCTTCAATCCTTTGAATTCGTGCTATCCTTCTATCTCTGGAATTGTAATATTCTACAGATCTTCCTCATCTTCTTTAGTAGTCACATTGTAATGTTCCCACACATGGTGTAGTTGTGTACTCCAATTTGTTGAGCCCATTCTATCGGTTCCTTCGGTGTTCTGAATATAGTTGCTTTATCTCCTATAACACCTCTTCAATGCTCTCAAATCCATCCTCAAAGCTAAAAGTTAACAGAAAACTCTCCCTTAAGATGTCCCATTTAGTTGTTCCATGGAGAAGCTCCGTCTCCAAATACCAGTTCATTGGATTGGTATCTAAGGTATGGAAAAAAATGTGCATCCATTCTGGTTATGGTTATGTTCCCAAGTCTTAGTCCATCATGCCAAATGATCACAAAGATCATCCTTCCCACTAAATTTTTTTTGTCATTCTAGTATTAGCATACCCAAACCTTAACTTCATCATTCTTTTGTATTCTTTCCATCTAACAAATTTTACCTTATGCGTACCCCACTAATAGGAAGGCGTAGCGTACAACACCAAATCCAGTGCCCGGAAGTGATATTCTTCTGGTACTTCCCTTTCAAATTCATCTATAAAAACTCCACATCATTCAATCCATCATAATGTAGAATATTTCTTACCTCAGTCGAGACACAACACAGTGACCTGGTCATCATATTACAATGGAGAATAGATACTTCATGCAGCTGAATTCGCTAGTGTTCAAGTTCTTCATCTGAATTTGAGGTGCGGGAGCTATCCCTGTCCCACGCAATTCATCCATCATCTGTGGGATTTATCCAATCTTCATATTGTATGGTTATCTTGTATATCTAGTCCAGGTCATCGTCACTTGCAGGGTCTAGGGGCACTACAACCCTGAGAAAATTCTTCTTAAATATCATCTTCTGCTTCTTCAAGTTGATTACCATGTTCATATCAATAGCCCAGTCAATCCCTTATAGCATGAGCTATGGGTTACTATCATCCACTATTTCAATGACCTCAAAGTCAACCAGTGCGCTCACACCCTCAATGTCCACCCTTACACCATATAAGCACCCCATCAAAATAATCTTCTGTTGATTTTCCATGTGCAACTGAATAGGATACCACTGCAGCGTAGGTCTCACCATCCTTTCCCATGTCTTTTAGGCAGGACATTTGCATCAGACCCTAGATCCAAGATTACCTGGTCCATTTCATATTCACCTATTTGCACAGTTAGCCTCATCTCACACCTCGTTCGTGCCTTATGCTTACCAATATTTCTTACTGTGTGTTTTTCAGTACACGACTTTTATTTATTAGCACACTTGTTTATTAACTCTTTCAACCCTTCTATTGCTTTTTGATCGCACAGTAACTTCATACAGGTCTTCAAAAAAGTAGCTAGTAATGAAGGATCTACTTCTTACATCGCACTATTCTCTAGCATTTTCTCATGATTTCCTGAGGTAGAGGCCTCAGTGAAGTCCTTCCTGGCTTCCATGAACATTTCATTCACAAGATTAAGATCAAAGTCTACCTCCTTGTCAACAGCCTTGTGCACCCACCCTTCATCCTTAGGATGCTTACCTTTATTTGCACCAATCGCCATATCACTTCTCAGCACAATATTTATGCTCTGATCTTCTTTGTGGGGATCAAACCTCATCATTTGGATTTTCTGCATAGGTTGTTATGGATGCACCTTATTTTCTTGCATCTTTTGCGTAAGGATCGAACATTACTCTATGACATGGTCAAATTGTTGAAATATTGACATGATGGATGTGTGGGGTTTGTACAATCTCACACAAAGTGCCCTGCTTCACCATAGTTATAGTAGATTACCTGCCCATGCCCTCGACCTGGTCCACTACCTCTTACTCATCCTCAACCTTGGAATCCTCCAGATGTTGATACTACACCCTGATCCTAAGGCTGGTTTTATGCCTGCATTCAGTAGGTATGGCTTCTATCTATCATTAGCTTTTTACTTCTACAATCTCGTTCATCATGTCCCACAGATTTACAGAAATTGAAAAACAATTGTTGAGGGGCCTGTACAAAATGTTGCAGTAAATGATAGTTATCAGTTGCCTATTGTCATGTAACCTAAGAGATAGCACACCAGAGCATATCTCTCGTGATCGTCCCAACGTTATTCTTTGGATTTAGGGGAATAGGCCCTCCCCCAATAATATAGTTCTTATATACCAAGCAATGGTCCCTATCATGTACATGGCTCTTACACTTCATACACCAGACCTCATTGCACACTTCTGGCTGAGCTTCATTTCCCTTCTTTAGGCTCTACAACTCCAACTGCAGGCTTTCTAGCTGTAAGTGAATCTGTTGCACTCCAATGTTCGAATCCTCTATAGGCGAGGAATCCAATCTCATCACAATTTCAAAATCTTCAACATGTGTTTCTATCTTCTGTTGTGATAGAGGTACTCTTAAATGTGGCAAGAGTGATGCTATATAGTAATCATGATGCTGAGAATTTGTGATTATCATATTGGCCTACCTGATCATGCATTTCAACCTTTGATCAAAGTCCTAAGATGTCTCATCTATCTTCTGTCGAATTTCCTTAAACTCAATTACTAACTATACCTCTGACTTAGGCTTACTAAACTCCTTATTCAAATCTTATGGGTCTCTAACAACGTCGCATTGGGGAAATCAGTGCAATACTTGATGTACCATGTTAATGCGCGATCCTGTAAGGCTATAACCAGTTGCACTTTCTTAATATTATCATCTGTAATTTGTTGTGTTTTCCATACAGCTCCTGTGACAATCCAAAACTGTTCGGGATCTTTGCTCCCTACCCCTTTAAAAACTGGCATCTTCATCATGTTCACCATATTGAATGGTGGAAGTGGAGGTGGAGGGGGTGAAGGTGTAGGTGTATGAGGTGGAGGTGCAGGTGGAGATGGAGTGGATGGATGAGGTATCCTCTAAATATCCTGAGTAATTAACTGAACTGCACTTCACGGCATAGTCAACACCATCCCTTTTTCGTCGCTTGAAGGAGGTTCAATGAGCGAACTATATTCTCGACTCAATCCTTCATTTCTTCTAAATAATCTCCTGCTTCACGTAGCCCAAAACATCAAGGTAACTACACAACCCTCTTTTCACATATTAACATTTTAATCGAAATTTTTAATGATTTCAAATACTTATCTTACAGTCCTTTAAAGGGCCTTTGTTCCGCTTTGTTATAGCTGATATTTCTATCGATCGCAAAATAAGTCACAAATCTTCCCAATGTGTGATCAATCCAGTGATCCACAAACCACGCGATATTTCTTTCTAATGCTTCCAGACGTCACACCAATTTAGGAGTCTACACTATAAGACCGTTAAGCCTCCACATCCCTTGATTGTCAGCCAATTTAGAAAATTTTGGCTCGATGGGCCCTGCCCTAGGTTCAGCGTTAGTTAGCCAAGAAAATCCCTACACTACTAGCCCTTTCGGCATCAATCTGTGCAACGTGGGCCGAAGTCTCACCCGAAGTAGTATGGGGGGATGCAAGAACCAAGTTTCTGCACCCTGAGATGGCTGTGATGTCGAATTTATAACTTATGCCCTTACATCACGCAGATCGAGAAGCCGTTAGGGTTTATTGATGTAATTTCTCTCTCGTCTTTCAGGGCCTTTGTGACGATACCCAACTATCCTTCGCGCAACCATAAACGATGATTCAGGCACTTACAAACCTTTATAAATATGTTACTGTGTAAGTTCCTGAATTATCTAAAGTGTTCACCAACTTTATCATATAATTAAGATTGTCTTCGTGTAAACATATATTCTTATTTGCGTTCAAATAACAGTTAGAAACAGATATATTCGCGCATCAAATTAGCATTATAATGTAAACCCAAAACTTAACATAATATAATTTCATGCAATAACCAAAGGTAAAATAAACAGTAATTTTAGAGTACTTCTCTTTATTGATGATTCAGGTTTCCAATATAGACTCTACCCACCCTGTGTGCACAGCTCCAGGGGTCTGCGCACTCAGTTGCAGACTTTTTCCCTAGGCCTCTGCACACTCAGCTGTAGAGCCTCTTCCTACACTAAGACTCTCGCTCTTAGCCTGTCATAGATTCCTCAATGACCCCAAATTACTCCAACCACTAAAAGACTCTTTTAACACTTCTTTTTATACAATCCCATGGTCCGCGGACCATGGGTAGATCCTCTACAACTGACATGCCTTTTACAAAAGAAGGGTGAAAAACCCTTAGTGACTCTTTACATATTTTCCCTCCATGACCACAAAATGTGAAGACTTTACATTCTTCATACAAAATTTGGGATTTATACCCCAAAACTTAGGCTTTTAGCCCAAAAATGGCGCTTAGGGGAACCCGTTCCTGACAGGTGCCCCACACAAACATGGTGACTCACCCTCGAATCACTCTACTGGTGTGGAGATCTTATCATGAAGACCTCCCAGCTCAACTTGGAAAACTGCTACCTCGATGGTGCACTATTTTGACACCTACTTCATCTCCTCGACCAACTACTCTGTCGTTGCCCCTACGCCGTCTGACTGAATTTTATGCTAAGTCTCCTACAGACTAGCCAGCTTAACTTCAATAGTGGCCATGATCAAGTAGGCCTCATCCAGCCAAGGCTTCAAGTGAGCCTTCAGCACGACTTCCTTGTGCTGAGGTTGGTTAGCCAAATGACTTGCTTGATGAGTAAAATGATAACTAGACACAAAGAGATTTCCAATGAGCTATCATGAGCTTAGTTTGGAGTTGAGGAACACCTTCAAAAGTTGACTGCAACAGCACTCTACCTTGAGGTAGCCTCATTTGGCACATTTTGACCAGTCTTGGAAGATTTCATTTTTGACAGGGCAAATTAACTCCAAATTGAAAAATTCTAGTCGGGTTGGAAATTAGACTCAAATACCTTTCCAATGAGATATCATGCACCCAATTTGGACACCAGAAAGGCCTCCAAAAGGATCCTGCAAAAAGGTGCGGGGAATAGAGGGAGCACGACGCACTGGGAGAATTTTTCCAGTGTAAATTTACACTGGCGCGACGCACATGGGAGGCGCAGCGCATAGGGCTAAAAGGCCTGAATTTCATTGAAATATTCCTCCAAATTGAAAATACTTCATTCTTCCAAGTAAGTAAATCATCCCTAAGTTCCATTGCAAGAGTTTTCATCCTCCTTAATGGTGTGTAAATAGGTGAAAAGACAAACCCTAGTTTGCTGCACAGTGTACTGAAAAACTATCTAGGGTTTTCAAAAGTTGTCATTGTTGTTGTTTGCTCCCTGTAATCATTTTCACATTCCCCCACTACACTCCCCTCATTTCATATCCCTTACCCATCTCTCATTCATGTTCATCCTACCCCCCTATCCCCAAAATCCTAAACCCTAACAACAAATTCCCATTATTACCCTAAACCCTAATCCTCATTCCCCAAACCATATCACTCCCTTATAACCCTATAGTCAACAAAAAATCTCTCATTCACAGTCCCACTCATCAATTTCATTCGTCAAATAGAAAACACCTATTCTTGATATAAAATCTATTCATACTCATCATTGGACATCAAACAGTGGCAAATATGGAAACTGATTTAGCTTATGAAAGGGATGAGGAAACAGTGAGTGATTCCTCCCAAGAAATTCATGCACTGAGATGACCACATAAGGGAGGAAAACACATCTGAGAGGAGCCCACTACACTCATAGAACTATTGGCTTGTCCTCTTGCAGTAGCATGTTTCAAACAACAGTCAGACTGCTACTATGCCGGTATTCATCACATATCAGAGAGGCAGTAGACATTTGTTTGCAGCAGCAAAGCGAGTGTTATCTCCACCCGGGGTGGAAGGGGCCTCGCTTCCGACATCGGCAACACAAGTACAGGACAGGGGCAAGAAGCCCAGGCATGATGAGGGGCCATTAGGCGAACAAGAGGCCGACTTCATCCTCATTCATGATGATGATACAGATGTGGAGAGTGCTAAACTTAGGAGGACCATCCAGGAGCAGCAAACGGAGATCCAAGATTTGTCACTCAATTTGGAGAGGGCTAAGTGGATTATCATGTATTTTGAGTAGAGGAACAAACAACTCAAAGACCAGCATGAGATCATGGAGCTGCAAAACATCCACGAGAATCGCTAGGCTGCCCAACATAGGAGGATTGAGCTCACTCCATTAGAGCAAGATATTAATAATGACCGAGAGTCTTAGCTCGAGCGTATCAACATCCACCTTGAGAGACTACTAGAAAAGGCCGACAAGGACAAAACCATATTGAGGCAGATGGTTTATCACTACAGGGCACAAAACATGAGTTCAAAGGCTCGAATAAGGAGTTTGAAGGTGAAATTGAGGAGAGAGACACAAAGACAAAAGAGGCAAAAAGAGAAATATCGGCTTCGAATCTTGGCTGAGGCCTTTATGGCCTAGCATAGCACTTCATAGGGAACCTCCAGCCCAAATTTCAAGAAATTTGGGGCAATTTTGGTCATGTGACAAATTTTTGGGCACAAAACAGGGTTTTTCTCCCTATGCGCGCGACGCTTAGGATTGGGAGCTCCAAATCAAGAATGGTTTACATTTTTGGATTCAGCATGAGAAATCATGACTACTGGTTCATGGACAAGAATTTTGGGCAAATTTTGAGTCCCCAGGAGGTCAAACACACTCAAAAAATGACCTCTCTGTCCCTATTTTGACACACAGGAAGCAGTCTTGGGAGATTGAAGTTTTGGAGGGGCAAATGAGCACTAAATTTAGAAATTCCACTTCGGTTGGAAAGTAGACAGGCAAGGCTTATAACAAGCACACTTGGGCACAATTTGGACTTCGGAAAGTACCTCAAAATCACCTCCAAAGTGGTGCGACACATATAGATTTGGGCGCGACGCACAGGGACCCAAAGGCCAAAATCACTTCCGCTCCGCGAAATTTCGATTCGCGACTTTCTCCAAGTGGGCCCACTCATTTACACTACACTTTTTTTGGCACCTAAGGCAAAGTTTAAATATTATTTTCACTAAAGGTTGGCTTCTATCCAAGTGGCAAAGGAAGGCGAGTAGTCACCCAAGCCATTTGTCATTTTTGTAACGCTACACCTGTAACTAATGGTTGGCTTTCCATTTCCAGTTTGTAATCATTTTAAAAACTCCCCAACTCTTGGTAATTCTATTTCCCAATGGCATAATATATTTATTGTATGCAAACCATTTGCAAAGGGTTGGTTGCAATTTCTGGGAGACTGTGGGAGAGAAACTCAGTTCTTCATTGTATATTTTGACAGAGGATTAATGAAAGGCAGCGACTCTGGTTCATGAGATTCATGTGGTGTGAGTGTAGCAAGTGTGTTCTCTTTATGTTTCATATGTATTTCGTTATGTTTCATAGTTCATTCATATTCATTTCCAGTGAAATTTCCTAAGTAAGATAAGGTAGAATTCATGTTTATTGCTCTGCTTGTGAGAAAGTTTCACGTTCTGTGTTCTTCTTCTGTTGAAAAGGATTCATGTGTTTATGCCCTTTTCACCCTCCTAAACAAATCTTTCCATTTTGCATTATTTGAAACTTAATTTCTATACTTTCCGCCTATCTTGCCTCATGAAGTAATATGTGCCTTTGTGTTAAATTCTCTGCTCATTGTTGTTCGTTGGTCCCATACATCCCAAAAACTCAGTCATTTATAAACAATTTCTTCTTGTATCCATATTTATTTACTAGCCTAAAATCAATATTCATTGCAAGTCATCTCATACCATATTGTTTATCAATTCATTGAGCGTGACTCGGAGAGAGCCCTCTCCTGTTCTGGTAGGGCTAGCTACCAGACTAAGCGTAGTTTATGGTTACCCTGAATTTTTCCTTCCTTCAGCCTAAGGTAGATTTAGGTGCTAACAGGATCTTCTTACAGGCAAGTGACTACCTTGAGTGACTGCTCGAAGAGCATGGTACAGTCCTTCACTACACTCTCTACTATTGCTACCATGTCTTTCACAATGGTCTCACATTTCTCTTTGATCTCTGGTCGATTCGAAGGCTGGGCCTTCAACTGCAACTCTGCAATTTTGAGGTTCAGCTCTAGCTGAACCTTTACCAATTCAGTTCGTGTGTCATGCACTCTAGCAGCGAGCTTCCAAATCCTCACATCTACCGACTCAGCCTCGGAAATGCCCAGCTCCGGGACTGTCTTGCACACCTCAACCATGACTGTGGAAATGCGTTGGTTCTTGTCTGTAATGTCTTTTACAAGGTCAAGGGCAGAGTCTCTCTACACGATTATCTTGATGTTGTTGACCTTTTATTCGTTGATTACCTGCAACACGTGTTGTTCAGGGGCCCAAAGTTCCGCGATCATGTCGTCCTACAAAAGGTGAAGCACCTTATTGGGAAGTACGGCTAGGTTGAGTCCAACTCTCTTGATGGCGTTGACAACGGTCTATCAACTTCAATCTCTGTTGTCAGTGCTCCATCCAATAGCACTATTCCTTGGGGATCCCTTGCGTGTAGCATCCCTACGGCTTCTGAGGTGCTAGGCACCAAACTAGTTGACACCACACTGGTATGTATCTATGATGCGTGGATATGCAGCTTGCATAGACCCATCTGTATAGCACCCAATGCCTAATGTTGTTGCTGCTCGAACTGCTGTAGTAGTTTCGTTGTGGCATCCCGCACCGTATCACCTATGTCATTTAAGTCCCCCTCTGTTAGGGTGATTGGGTCTAGAAATGTATTGCTAGCCTTGGAATTCTTCCGCAACCCTACTTTCTCTGGGTCTCTGGTGCACTTGATGCGCAATGGAGTCATCTCTGGGTCCACTCCACCCTACTTCGTTTAATCATCTTCTTCCTCAGTCTCCGGGGAAGGTGACTTCTAACTCCAGTCAGAGTTGTGCTCCCCTTCGCCTGCCTATCCACCTGACTATTGTGTGGTAGCTCACTCTGCTTTGGCCTTATCGTTAGCCTCCTTTCTCCTCTTCGTGACCATCTATTCCATCTTTCGCTGCATGTCGAACTTGCTAGGTGTCGCTCTCATGTCTGTGGCATTGCACCAATATTCTGACTAGGGGTCGAGGATTGCTGCAATTGCATCATCTGTGGCCAATTATGGTAGGTCGTGCCACTTTTTCTTAGGGTCCTCCCACGCCCGTATTGAGACATGGTGGAAGTCAGCCTTGAATTCCACATACTCCTGCAACTTCTCTAAATTTGTAGGTATCAGTCGTGACTTGTAGTTGATGGCCATATGGATGCTCATCTCCATGAATATCTAGAAGATCTTGTTGTCCTTTATGTGTTGAGGATCCTTCATCACCCATAGTGTAGCGAACTTTGCTACCTCTGGTAGGTCTGGTGTGGCCAGAGGAAACTGGCTATCTTTAGGTAGCTTCCACGCAACCAACACTATGGATAGTAATAGCCATGCATAGTGGAAAGTCTTACTATGGTCTTGTGCCTTGCGGTAGTTCACGAGGAACTCACCACAGAGGTAGCATGCCCAGTTAAATTGAACTCCCTCCATGCACTGGGCCACCTAATCTATCACTGGTGTCGGCACTTCATCTGTGCAACACTTCCGCATGACATTCCCTGCCAAGATTTGCATCGCCACTTTGACTGTAGAGTTAGAGATACTCAAAATGGCATAGCTGCGTGGCTTCTTTACGAGCTTGAATTTTTCTTGCATTGCCTCGGTAAGCGCATGCTCACCAGACTTTCTTCCAAACGCCATGGCTGGACTTTCTCCTGTGTATGACTGTTGCATGATCATATGGATCAACATGTCAGTGATGGGTATCGTCTCCTCCAGCCACAGAAAACCATCGTGCACTAAGCACATCAGCTGCTTGATCACTACCATTGTGATAGGTGCACAGTTGTAATGCGACACCCATAGCAGGTTTAACAGTCTTGCCTTGTCCATGCCTTTCAGCCACTTCCTCGACTCCAAAGTGATCACTCCAGTATTTTTGTGGAATACATGGTGCATAAGTTGGTCTGTCACTAAATGAGGGAAGTGATCCTTGTCAGCTAAATCCCAATCCTCCAACTTCAAAATGGGGACATGCCCCAAGCGTGGTCCCTCAAAAACAATTGGGTCCGGCAAGAGGGGTGTGTGTAGAGTGACCTTACTCTCATCAATATCTTTCGGCACCTTCGTCTTGCCCCTATGCAGAGGAATGTATTCAGGTAGCTTAGAGATGGGGTTCGACCCCTCAATTTCAACATCCTTCGTTTCCACTACAATATCCCCATCATCCATGGGGATTTCTTAGACCTCTTCCTCCGGCTCTAGGTCAACCATTTTTTCATTTTCTTGCGCAATGGGTTTTCCCAATTGTGGGTGCTTCCTAGGTGATGCACGCATCACGACTGCATTTTCTGCTTGTCCTTCATCAGTTTTGGACCCTCCTGGGTCAATGTAGGCCTTGGCCTTAGGGGATTTAGGCCTTTCTACTCGTACTTTCACCGACGCAACTTCTGGGGCAGCTCCCTTTGCTGCCATAGCTACCTCTAGAACAGCTCCCTTGGCTATCATAGCTTCAACTATCATATCTTCTATAGGCATCAACAAGATGCTATGAAACAACTCCTGTGTCTCCTTTGGCAATGTCACAAATACTGAACTTGCTATCAAAACTTCAATTTTTTCATGGTTCATGTGCGCCTAATAGCTCAACACCTCAATCCTCAAAATGCCAATTGTTTTCCGCTGGGAAAACCTTTGTAATTTATAGGCACTTTCGAATTCAAATCCAACCGTTTCCCCCACAATCAGTTCATTAATGTTAGATTGGCAACAGATTTTCAAAGATCTGGTCCATAAATTTTGACTTAAATGTTGCCCCCCTGCTCCATTTGGCCCTTTTCTCATCGTCAAATCATGAACAGTGACTTTAACAGTCACTTTCTGGCTATCCTGCGTGGCTTTTCCTTTGGTAGCACAACTCCTTGCAAGTTTTGTGACATTTCTTCATTCCACGCAGCTCACCAATAGCGCAGCTCTCTGACCTAGGTAGTGTAGTTTATAGTCCCGCACTTCCTTTTAGCTGCCTAGAGCACTGAGACTATGCTTCCCTCATATAGTCACCTAGCTGGATCACTAGTATATGGCTTCAATCGACTACCATTCACCTTCCCTTGGAAGGGTTCTTCATTCAATTTCACTAGCTAAATTGCTCCACCATTGATAATATCCTTGATGACATATGGTCCCAGCCAGTGCAACCTAAATTTTTTGGGAAATTTATCAAACTTGTTGTCATATAACAAGACTAGATCATTTAAATTGAAGGTGCTCATATTGATGTGTCGATCGTCCATGCATTTTTGCGCCCCTTCTGAACTTGTTTATGAAATCCGGCTAGAAATTAGTCCTCCTCAAGCTCCGCTAGCTACGTGATCCTCTCTTCCAAGGCTCCACGATCTACCATTCCTATGAGTGCCACTATGCATAGACTAAGTACAATGTATTCCATTCGCATCACAGCTTCTATGCCATACACGAGTCTGAAAGGCGTTTGTCCAATCAACTTCTTGCAAGTTGTTTTGTAGGCCATCGCACCGTGGGTGCGTGCACATCCCAATCATTTCTCTCAGAATCGCAAACCTTCTTCAGCGCTATCTCTAATATCTTATTGAATGATTCCACTATCCCATTAGCCTGTGGATGATAAGATCTACTTTTTTGATGATACACCTGAAATTCTTCTATCAACCCGCTCATTGTTTCATTAAGAAAGTGTGTACTGCGATCGCTCATCAATATCTTTGGACACTCGAATCTCGTCAAGACATACTCAAAAATAAATTTTGCTGATGTCATGCCTGTGTAGTCCTTCACAGGTTGTGCCTTCCTGGTGGCTGAATGGGTCCCACAAAGTCAATTGCCCATTTTTTAATGGCTGCAATGACATCTTTGGATTCAACGATAGCTCATCCCTCTGCGAAGGTCTGCTAGTCCTTTGGCATGCATCACATAGCCTACAATATGCTTTTGAATCCTAATGCATGGTTGGCCACCGCAACCCAGCGTGTAGAATCTTCTATGTTATTTCTTTCCCTGCATAATGTTCTCTCGTAACTCCTCCGTGTGCCTTAGTGAGCATGTTGCTTTATTCAAAGTCAGGCACATAACATCGCAATATTTCGTCTGACCCCATTTTTTACAAGTGCCCTGCAATGATAGAAAAGTATTCCCTGCACACTACTAGTTCCTTCTTTTGTTGACTTGTATAACCTTCTGGTGCTGATCCCATCATCAGGAAGTGGATAATATCTTCAAAGTGACTGTCTATGATGCGCACTGCAAAGAG
>APFE030744933.1:0-23802 GCA_000404065.3 Pinus taeda
CCCTCACCATTCGACTCGCTCTGGCTATAGGAGGTAACTGAAAATGACATGAGTAGTCTAATATTTATCTTGCAGAAAAGTAAATGAACAAAACAAAACTGAAAGAAATAAACAGTGCTGGAATTAAAACTAAGAAAATAAATCAGCAGAAGGACAAGATAATTCCATCATGTCATTAGTCATTAAAAAGCTATGTGCATTACTAATCTACAATCAACCGGTTGAACACACTTGCATGAATTAAAATTGCATGAATGAAAAATCTAATCTATCAAACTTGAAAGCAATCAAATGACATAATGAAATCAAAGCAAAATTTACAAAATGAAATCTACTCTACCTTACATTCTAATGTGCTCCATGATATCTACTTCACATCTCCTTCCATGTTGAGAACATCAAAGCTTTATTCAAATTCTTAAAAATTACAAAGTAAAATAAAGCTCTCCAAAGCTTTCAAAAGTCATAAAGGAATAACTACAAACTCCAAGCTAAAGAACTAAAGACCAAGCCAAGCTCTAAGTTGAGACTAATAAGCTAACAAATGAAGGAGAGAGATCTCCTATTTATACCAAAAGATGAGAAGCCATCTCATTAATGAGAGTCCATGAATCTCTCCCTCTACCTCTAGAGTCCTAATCAAAATAGGAACTGATAAGACACATGTCTTCTTAGATTTACAATACAATTAGGAGATGTGACACATATCCTCATGATCCCATGATTCTTTCCACTCAAATTCGAATTTTGCCTTAGAGTGCCACATAAGAGTCTTCTAGAAGCTTCCTTTCAACCTACACATGTCAACAATCTCAACCCATTTGTTAGGTATAAGCATATGCACATTATTTCCTAATTTTTAACCGCAAATGCATTTAAAAGGCTTAGAATTAATAAAGTTTGGAAAAACATAAATGTGGCCCAATGATAATGAAGGTGGGATGAATGTGGTGACATAGTAGTGAAATGGAGGTGATATAATGGACATAATAGTGAAAGTGTAATGGAAATGAATGACATTTTCAAGACTCAACACTTGGTTTGCCACCCTTGTGCCTGTTACCCAGAATATGCTGGTTTTTAATAGAAGAACCAGTCAACCATTAGGGATCCTCCCTCAGTTACCTATTACTTTGGGAGGAAAAATCGTTTATTTGAATGTGATGGTAGTCCCAGGCCCATTAGATTACAATTTACTTCTAGGGCATGACTATGTTTATGACATGGGAGCTATTATTTCAACACTCTTTCGAGTGATTTGTTTCCCGCGTGAAGGCAAAATTGTCACCGTTGACCAGCTTTCATTTCCTGGTCCAGATATGGCTCCTAGTCAACCATCTTCCCTAAATGGTTCTTTTGTACCAATGGTATCATCCTCGCCACGAGTTAATTATGTGGAAACCTGTTCCGTACCTACATCAACTGACGATCAATTCAGTGATGTTGTACATCATGTACTGGGGGCATTGGAACCAGATCTCTCTTTCATGACCTCTTATGTGTTGTGATCAAGGAATATGAGGATACTTCTTTTACTGTGTCAACCTCATTAAAAAATGAAACAGCTCCTATGAGGATAGTTCCTTGTCTTGTGTCAACCTCATTAAAAAATGAAACCAAGGATATGAGGATAGTTCTTTTACTGTGTCAACCTCATTAAAAAATGAAACAGGTTCGAGGAGAGTTCCTTGTCTTGTGTCAACCTCATTAAAAAATAAAACCAAGGGTATGGGGATAGTTCTTTTACTGTGTCAACCTCATTAAAAAATGAAACAGGTTCACGAGGACAGTTCTCGGTCTTGTGTCAACTTCATTAAAAAATGAAACCAAGGAGTATGAAGATAGATATTTTACTGTGTCAACCTCATTAAAAAATGAAACAGGCCAACGAGGATAGTTCCTTGTCTTGTGTCAAGCTCGTTAAAAAATGAAACAAGGAATATGAGCAGAGTTCCTTGTCCCTTGTCAAGCTCATTAAAAAAAATGAAACCAAGGGTATGAGGATTGTTCCTGGTCTTGTGTCAACCTCGTTAAAAAATGAAACAAAGAAAATGAGGATAGTTCTTTTACTGTGTCAACCTCATTAAAAAATGAAACAGATCCATGAGAATAGTTCCTTGTCTTGTGTCAATCTCGTTAAAAAATGAAACAAGGAATATGAGCAGAGTTCCTTGTCTTGCGTCAAGCTCATTAAAAAAAATGAAACAAGGTCCCAAGTTCCAAGTCGAGTCTTTGATTAGATCTCGTAAAATCCTAGTCGAGTCTTTCACTTGATCTCGTAAGTGAACCTTCATTCCATCCACCTCATAGTTGCAAGTAGGCTACTTAGGTGAATGTAATGAAGCTTGGGGGGCATGCACTTAGTGGTAAAGTTAAGTTTCCTTGTAGGTTATGTGAAGGGAATCACCTCATTCACCTTTTTCGCTTTATGGATGAAGCCAAAAAGTAGTTGGATAACCGTCCTGCTTCACCACAACGACTTCCATCTAGTTACAGGAGACTCTCCCTTTCATCATGTTGGGGGCATGTAAACCAATATCAAGCATAGTTTTTTGTTTTAAGCTTGTCTAAAAATGAAACTGAATCCAAGCATAGTTTTTCGTTTCAAGCTTGTGTAAACAAGAAACTGACTCCAAGCATAGTTCCCTATGGTTCAAGCTTGTGTAAAAATGAACCCATTTCCAATTTAACCCTTGTGATTGCCATTTTATCAACCTTTTCGTCAGATGAGCCTTGATTTTTTTCATCCCATCGCCACCATCCCTTTGGTCGATCATACGCTTTCACTTGGTTGTTTTACCCTTTTTAAGGAACAACTGCAATGAGTGGTATCATTAGCCAACCTCTTCACATAAATCAACATGTTTTGAGAAGTTCTAGCATCATCAGAACTAGTTGCTACCCTAGACACCACTTGTTCCTCAAAATAGAGTCCTCTTTAAGCTCTTTTCAGACTCTATAAATATGAAAAGATTGTCGAGCGCTTCTCTATTCCAGCTCGTTAAAGGATTGGAAACGATATCTCTCTTGTACTATTTTACTCTTTTTTGGACTTGAGAAATCATTTTACGAAAAAGAACTTGTGGAGTTTCCTTTTCGTTCCTTTTCAAACTCTCTAAACATGAAAAGGACCGAGTTATCTTTGTCGTTAAACTCATTAAAAACATCAAATAGTGACAAACTTGTCCATCTAGACAAGACTAAGTTTCACCTTCGCTAGACTCGTTAAAACATCAAATAGTGATGGATTCACTCGAAGGGTGAAATTATACAACAAGCATATGTTATCCTCCCCAATCTTGATAAAAAATAAGGAGGTACTAGTCAGCAATGACTCGGGAAAATGGGAAAAATCTAAGAAAACTTTATGGTAGCAAGTCGCTCTTGAACATGACACTTTCACTTCATCTCTGTGACTATTTGGGTTGGGTCTTTGGTCACAGTTTGCAGCTCAGTTCAGGGATTTAGGCCGAGAAAGTGATGTTCAGTAAATATAAATCACAGGGGTTGATCTAATGAGGTTACTAGAGCCACCACCAGGGCAATTAGAATGTTTGCAAATTGATTGTTCAGTTTATAAAAAAAACCCGGAGATAGACTGAAGCAACATTGATCTACTTTGTACTTGCATAGCAAATGCAGTTCGAAGGCTAGTTGGCTTGACTTCAGGCTCCATCTGTAAGTTTATAAAACAAAAAAATATAGACAAGAAAAAAATCTATTCGCTCCCCAACAGAGTCACCATTTTGTTATCGGGAAATCTAGTGTCCATTCGGAGCTGCTAGTCCCACTAAGATTGGTAGCTATCTTAGAAACAAATAAACTAAAACTACTTTTGCTTTCCTTTATGAGAAGTAGATAAGAGGGGAACAAAGGACACCAACCTCTGCCTTGCACTTGGTTCCTCGCTTGGTTCCTCTCCCTTCTGATAGATCTTCGGTGCTCCTTCTTCGTCTACCCAACTTCAAAGAGCACCTGTGGAATCAAAGCAGCATAATACTATCGAAGAATAGAGATCTACAATCATAAGCAATACAGGACCAGATATGTATTGACCACACAAATGCATATATCATCAAACATACAAGAATGTGGAGGAAAACTTGAATAGTTTTATTAATATCAAGAATAAAAAAGAGGATTACAACCAATTGTTCTAACCCAACATCATCCTCTCATCATGAAAGCCCTTCTTCACCTCATGAAAAGCTTAGATCACCCAACACTATGATGTTGCACCAGGAAACCAACAACACTTCCTTACTAGATACAAGATTCTAGCCCCGTGGATCTCTGTGATGAGGGATCCATATATAGATAATTGCAGGGGGTTGAGTCAGCTTCTGGGATTTTGATTAGTGTCCTATCTCTGATAGTTCTTGATTCCACTTGGAGATTGATGATATCTTACTCATCCCCGGGTAAATTCAGAGAGGCAAGTGTCACATGAGAAGTTTCTGGAAGATTCCATGATCATCCACCTTGCAAAATGTCTCTACCATTTGTCCACTCTCGCCCATCACACCCTACAGAAGGGATTTCCAGTTTGCATCACACCCTTTACACTGAGCAGGTGAGATGCATCGCACCCTTTGCACTGGGCATTTTGTATGGTCCAGTTTTGACTAGTTCTGAGCAGTTTTCTGTGGAGAACTTTTGGGAGATGATGTAATCAGCTGACCTTGTTCCTTTAGGGCATGAAGCAACACTTTTAGGGACTTAGGAGCCCCTGGTTTATGGACATGTATGATTGGGGTTTCTGTGCCCAAAAATTTCTATAACAAAAGTGGCCCAAAGTTGCAGCATTTCAGTGGATAACAATCAAAGGGAAAAATAATTACACAAGAAAATTTGAAGAGAAGAAGTGTACAGTGACCCACTAGATCTAACGGATTTTAAAGGGATGAAGAAACCTATGATTACATCCTGACACAATTTTATTTTGCAAAAGAGGCATGGGAATCATGGAATGAAATGTTTAGAATTGTTTCCCCTTTGAAACAATGATTTAATGAGCTAATTTGAAAATGACCAACCCCACATGGAAATCATAGGTTATTAGTAAACTATATAAATGTATTATAGACTTCATATTATAGGAAGTCAAATGTCATTTGGGTTTATTTTGGGTGGTTAGGAGGAATGATAGTTATCCTCCTTGCCCAAGTTAAATTCCCACAAGTGATATGATGAGCTCATATCAAGTGTATTATTGTAATGGCTTCAAGCCTCTTGTTGAACAATCTTGAGCCCTGAAGAATATATTACCCTTTACTACATGCTCGAGAGTGAGATGTTTCGTTACAGAGATTTTTTTTTATGGGAAATCAAACAAAGAAATACAGATCCTTAGTAGAGGTAGAATACTTCTTAGTTAAGGGGATAACCCTAATAAAATCTTAAGGATTCCAAAGGATTGAAAAATAAGATAGATTCCAAATGTCTAATTATCATATTGAACATGATGACCAGAGTTGATAAGTAGTTCACTGATGGAAACATATGTTGTATTCAGAGGGCTTTACAATGAATTCAAAGAATAATTTGGTGGATTGGCTAGCCAACCAAGCCATTGTCAGAGAATTGGGCCTTGAGCCTATTAAGATTAACAATGTGATTAAGTAAGTGAAGGGCCTTAAGTTCCTCCTCACCTCCTTAATGATGGAATTTAAAGGAATGTGAAACAAATCTCTTACAAAGATGAGATTAATAATAAGGGAGATCAATCCACTGCAAGACGGGGATTGGTCATGTAGGGAGAAGGGTCGGAGACGTGATAGAAACAAACTAGGTAGATGGAATTCATTAATTGAAAGGGAACCAAGACAAATATTAAAGGTATAAACCTCTAGATTACCTTCATTCAATATCAGTTTGAAGTGGTATGAAGAGCAGAGGAGTGATGGAGTCCTCATCATCATGCTATGGATATCCAATGAAGCTAGAAGGCAACCGTTGTAACTTTCTAGGATTAAATCATTTTCATGTTGGGCATCTATAAGCATGTTTGAAAGTGGTATGCATAGTGATAATAAATCTCAATTAGAGCTGAGTTTTGTACATTTAGAAATAGGCAACAATGCCATAATACAAAATTCTGAGAAATAAATGGATAAACATCGGTAAGAAAAATAGCCTTAGAAAGACAAATAACTTACCATAGATGCTTATTCAACTATGTTGACTTAATGGAAATACAAATATTCATTCTCCAAGAAAAAAATGGACAACCGTTGAGTATAAATATATTATGAATTGTCCTTGATTCCACTATATGGTAAGGTTAATTGGAATTTTCTCATCAAAACCATTCAGGCTTTTGGTTTCAATGATTTAGTGGTGAAATGGACTTTTGAATGGATCTCAATTGCTTCCTATGTACTTCTGGTTAATGAGGAACATTCTAATTTTGACAGAGTGTTAAGAGGATTAAGAGATGCTTGCCTTTTGTCCCTAGTTTCTTATCATTCTAGCAGATACTTTGAGAAAGCTTATCAAAGGAGTAAGATAATGAAGTCTCACTTGATCCATTTCAATATTTGATCTCTTCATATTTTGATTCCACCACTCAGCTACATTTTGGGGATGCCATATTCCTATTAGGAGAAGCTACTACAATAGAAGCTAAACAATTCATCAATACCATCCAGATTCAAGGATAGTTTGGGCCAGTCTATCAACGAGGAAAAATCTAGTCCTTTTTTATCCTCTAATGCCATATTGAGACTAAAAATAAGAATCTTGAAGGTTATAGCATTAAAAAAAGATGTGCTCCCTTTCCTGTCAGTTATACAAAAGGAAAAAATTAAACTCACCTAGCATTGCATCAAGAACATCATGCATGATAGCTACTCTAATTTTAACATTTTAACAATCCCAAATGTTGCCTGGGTCATAATACTCATGATATCCAATTTTTTGGGGTCAATTTCCCACTCCTCCTTTGGTTTCTGGGCTTATAATTATGTCCATATCTTCCTTAGATGTTTGTATAAATTCATCAGATTGATCTGATGTGTTATGAAAAAATCACTCTTCTTTGGAATCACCTCCTTCCCTATGATTTCAAATTCACAAGACTTCCCACTGCTATTAGCACCGCCCTTCCCACCTTCCATTTCCTCCTGAGGTTTTGAACTGATGTCCATTGGTCATAGCACCACTCTTCTCACCTTCCTTTTTCTCCTGAGATTTCAAGCTCTATCCATTATGAACAATTGATCCACACCTTTGTCCAATGTAGAGAGAGTATTGAACTCTATCCCAACGTGAGAAGGAAAGGAAAAAGAGTAGAAGGAAAGTAAATTTCATAAGCTAATTTTAGATTAGCGGAAAATGCCAATTTCCATGGTAGCTTATGTTGCTACTATTGAGGTATATATATATATATATGTGTGTGTGTGTGTGTGTGTGTGTGTGTGTGTGTGTGTGTGTGTGTGTGTGTGTGTTTTTATTTATTTATTTAATTTGAGCATGTTGTCAATATTGGGGTTAAATTTTCTTTTTTAATTTTTGAGCAAAAAGATGTCACTTTAAGCAAAGGCTATATCTAATGATTTTGAAAACCCAGAGAGTGATCATTTTAGCATAAGGCTATCAATAAAAATTATTGAAGAACTCCTTAATATAAGCAAGTATGCTCATATAAAGAGGGAAATGGGACATGAGGTTTACACATAAGGATAATATCTACTAATCCTTAAGGAGGTAGAAAATATCCTCAAATCTATGAATAATGCTATCAATAAACTCAAGTAGTTGTAGGTAACCCATTTTTTCAGGGAACTTCACTTAGAGTTCATTAACACACTATTAAAAGCTAGCCATAGTTTAGTTTAAATGAGTCACTCACATTAGTCATTTTTAGTTGTATTACTTATTAGAGAGTCATGTTTTAGCACAAGAGTAAATTAGTCATTTATGTTAGTCTTGGGTCACTTAAGATTGCTCATTTTTTGTAGTATTTCACTTGGAAAAGTTGCGGTGACTACATTTTTTAGTCATCTACTCACTAACTTCTCATTTTCTACTAGTGAATATGCTCAAAATTTCATCATTTGAAGCAATTGATTTGAAATCACCCTTAGGTGACCTCAAGAAATTAATGAAGGTATTATAGACTCATGTGCTAGTGTGTGTGTCTATGTTATCTTGTGCAATGGATCAATAAGATTGCGAAATACACAGACACTTGAAATAGTAAGAGATCCCAGTAAGAAAACATAAACACAACAAAATTTAATAAGGAGTTCACCCAATTCTCCTAGGCTACATCTCCTGGTCCAGCCTTCAGTGGTGGCCTTTTTATTATGTTTTCAAAGCAGAGTCTTACAATAAGCATCTCAATCTAAGTCTCACTTGACGGAGGATGTTTAGTAGGATGGCACTTGGAATTCCTAAGTCCTTAGAGTTCACAGACTCCCCTTACCAAATTTCGACCTCAATTGGTCTCTGTCTGCTCGATGCTGCCCTTACTCTGATGGTCAGCTTAGCTTCTTCGCCCTTTGCAATTTTGCCTCTCTTTCTGTGTCTCTTGGCCTTTGGCTTCTTCACTGCTTCTCTACCTCACTGTCTCTGTCCTGTCTCTATCAGCTCGTGGCTTTAAAGCCAGTTTATTCCCTGACTGTTCATTTCGGCTTCCCGGCTCTCTGGATCACCTACCTCTGTCCACTGGGACTTCACTGCCCTACATCATCATTGTTGTGTAACGCTTCACAGAGAGGTGGCCACCTGTCTCCTTATGAACTGAGTGTCAGTTCTTCCTGAACGATTTTTATTTATTTATTTCCGAGATGCCTGCAAAATGGATCCTTCTGTCGATTCATTGGTCAAACCGGACTTCAAATCTTATGCACCATAGTTTATTTCTCCCTCGGGTCCAGTCATCCATCAGGTTGAACCTCCACCATTGATCTGGAACCCCTAGATCCTACGATCTTTGCTTATTTCGCGCGGTTGAGTTTCTCAACTATTAGTCCACGATGTAAGCAATTCCTCTTTCTCCCTACCGGACACGCGTCACTCAATGTATGTAATCATTGAGTCCTTGACCAAACCCACTTACTACCCAAAATGCCTCCGATATTCTGCCGGTTTTGAGTGCGGGACCCTCCTTATCAGTTTTAGCGCTTTTCCACGATTTTCGGGTTTCCCTTATGACCGAGTGCTTGGGGTCTTTCCTTCTCAAGGGGTTCTTCCCAGCGATTTGTGCTAATCACGTATCAGAAATAGCCTCCATTTCCGGATCCGAACTTCCTAATTGCCATTTTTGCGCCATGCGCGGTCTCCATGGACCAACGGTTAGCGCGCTTTGACCAAAGGTACTCATTGCTCCGTGCTGGCTGCAAATTGCCATTATTCAGAGGTTATTTCTGATAGCTATAAGATTTCTTGAAGTCTGTCATTCATTCTTACCAATCATGGAATTGTTTGAGCATCCAATTCTGATCACGACCTTCCCATTGAAAAATATTTTGGACCACCAAAAGTTGGTTTTCAGGCATTGACTAAGTGAGGATACAACTTTCTCACTTGTTCAATCTCCATCCATTTTGCATTGCTTGGTTTTGAACCCCTGTCCAGAACTATGTCTTCCTACAATTCATTAAGATATTCAGGTAACAGGTCATCAATAGAAGGCAATTGACTCTACTCTTCAGGGTCTTCAATTAACGAAGGTTCAAATAGTCTCAAGATGTCTGCATTGACAACTGAGTAGATGTGCATATAAGCTGGCAAATCAAGGCAAAAAGAATTCTCACCAATTTTCTCAAGGATCCTGAAAGGTCCATACCTTATTGGTTTTAGCTTTTTACCTTCACCTTAAATCTTGTCTTTGCTGATATACAGCCAAACTTGATCACCAACTTGGAAACTATGCTCCATCCGATCCTTATCATGCCTTGCCTTGTATTTGGCCTAGCTCTTTTCTAGCTGTTCCTATACTACTTGATGAATCTCTTGGATTTGTTCAATGAACCTAGTTTCCTTGTTCACATCGCTATGTCCCTCAACTATTGTGTCCTTACCAAAGACAAAATGCAAGGGAGACCTTGGTGTGAAACCAAAACAAGTCTCAAAAGGAGATCTTTGTGTGGAAGAATGTTTGGCTCGGTTGTAAGCATGCCGCACATAACACAGATGTTAAACCCATAGCTTGGGATGCTTGTTGCAATATCCCCTGAGCAACTGGATCACTGTCTTGTTGACTACTTCTGTCTAGCCATCGGTTTGTGGATGGAAAGCTATGCTTTTCTTCAGTTTGGTGTCCATCAATTCCCATAGTATTGACCAAAAATTTCCCACAAATCTGTTGTCTCGATCAAATATAATGGAAGTGGGCAATCCAAAATGAACCCACACATGTTGAAAGAACGGTTTTCCTGTTTGTTCAGTTGTAATCTGCTTATTAAAATGTATCAAAATACACATTTTGTTGAACATATCCACAACAACATACAGATAATCATGACCCTTCCTAGATTTAGGCAGTCCTCCAACAAAGTCCATGGAAACACTTTCCCAAGAATGAGAAGGAACCGACAATGGAGTGTACAAGCCTAGTTTTCTATTGCTGGGCTTGCTTCTAGCACACATAGTACACCCTCTTACATATCTAGAAATTGTCTTGTTCATTTCTGGCCAATAAAAAAATATTTGCAGTTGTGCAACTATTTTGCTTACCCAAAATTGACCTAATATTAGAGAAGTGTGTGCTTCTCAAATTATCTTTACTCTTTCAGTTTGTGGAATGCATAGCTTCCCACAATGATATAGGAGTTGGTCCTTAATGTGATAATCCAATTCTTCTACTTGTTTTCCTTGACTTAAAGTTGCATATACATCTTTAAAGTCCATATCTTGAGCATATTGTTCAATGTAGCTCTCATGCAATACATAATTATGCTTAAGTATAGTAGATGCATTTATAATGGGTGTAGATAACATATCTGTAACTTTATTATGTATGCCATTTTTATATCTGATGACTAAATGAAACTGTTGTAAAAAACCCATCCATCTATAGTGTCTTGATTACTGCAACTTAGTCTCGGAGTGTAGATATTGAAGTGGTTGATGATCAGTATGTATAACTGTCTCTTTTCCCATTAAGTAATGTTTCCACTTTTTCACACTCTGTACTAATGCATACAATTCTTTATCATATGTGGGATAGTTAACTAGTGTAGAATTAAATGTCTCAGAATGATAATATATGGGTTTACCATGCTGTATCAACACTACTCCCATGGCATAGTCACTGGCATCTGTTTGGATCTCAAATGGTCTTTGAAGATCAGGTAGTGCTAGTACTGGTGTTGTGCTAATCTTTTCTTTCAAGGTGTCGAAGGCTTTCTGTTGTTTGCCTCCCCACTAAAATACCTTTTTCAATCCTGTTAAAGCATGCAAGGGAGCTGCAATTAAGGAAAAGTTAGAAATGAACTTTCTCCAATATTGTGCTGCTCCTAAGAAGCTCCTAACTTTTGTAGCAGATTTGGGTTTAGGCCAGTTTACAATGACTGCTACCTTAGAGGGATCTATCTTCAATTCACCACCCCTACTATATGTCCCAAATAATTCAAAGATGTTTTGCCAAATTCACATTTTGAGAGTTTAACATAAATTTTTTCTCTTTTCAAAACATCTAGTGTCTGCTTAACATGCTTTAAATGTTCTTCCCATGTTTTGCTAAATATAAGAATGTCATCGAGATATACAATAACAAAATCATCAAGAAAAGGTCTAAGCACATCATTCATTATTCTCATGAAAGTAGCAGGAGCATTAGTTAATCCAAAAGGCATAACCAACCACTCATACATTCCCTGCTTTGTTTTGAAAGCAGTCTTCCATGCATCTTTTTCTGCAACTTTGACCTGATGATATCCACTATGCAAGTCTAGCTTGGAAAAACAAACAACTTCCTTTAATTGATCGAATAGATCATCTATGCGAGGAAGGGGATAACAATTTTTTATTGTTATTTTATTCAGTGCTCGGTAAGCAATGCACATTCTCCATGAGCCATCTTTCTTTCTCACCAAAATGATTGGTGACCCACATGGTGATGTGTTAGGTCTGATGAACCCTTTCTTGAGCAACTCCTGCACCTACTTCTTGATTGCTGCATTCCCTAAGGAGACATCCTGTACATCCCAATGTTAGGCAATGGAGCATCTTGCTGCAAATTAATATCATGTTCTATTTCCTTTTTGGGTGGCAGACCTTTAGGTTCTTGAAACAAGATATCATACTCTGAAACAACTTTTTCTAAATTAGCTTGCCGTTTAGCATCACAACACTCAAATACATTGGTTTTATTAGTTTTTTTTTCCCTTTACAACCATTAGTAAAAATTGTTTGCATGAATTTACAATTCATTTCATCTGCCTTGAATTTATGAGAGAATAATTATTCTTGAGCTTATGAGCTCTT
Organism: Pinus taeda; assembly: GCA_000404065.3. Taxonomy (NCBI): domain Eukaryota; kingdom Viridiplantae; phylum Streptophyta; class Pinopsida; order Pinales; family Pinaceae; genus Pinus; species Pinus taeda. The sequence goes on from APFE030744933.1 coordinate 12,436, forward strand.
ATAAAGTATTCAATTCCATCTTTAACGGGTAGATACTTATTCTCAACTCTATAGAAAATAGCTTTTCTATCATACAAGTAAGGACTTCCTAAAACAATTTCACATATATCCAAAGGAATTATATCTAACTCAACCTCATCTACAAATGCTGACCCAAAAGAAAACTTAAGTTTGCATTGTCTAGTCACTTGTAGTTGTGCTTTATCACTTAACCAACCTAATGGGTATGGTTTCTTGTGAGGTGTAGTCAGTAATCCCAACATCTTCACAATTGCTTCAGAAATTAAATTTACTTTTGAGCCACTATCAAACAAAGTATCAATCTTTAGATGTTTGGAAATAACTCGAATATGGAAAAGCTCATGTCTTTTTCTCTCATTTTCTTCATCAATAGTAGATTGTGTAGAATTACTAGTAGATGCTTCAGAATTCTTACCTTTTATACCTGTGGCTGCAATGGTTGCTTCATCTCCTGTCTCCGACCCCAAATCTTTCTAAATAACTGCAACAGTCTTCTTCTTCTTGCCCTCGAACTTCTTAGGTCTCAGCTCTGGATGCAGAATCCAACAGTGCTCATCATCATGCCCATCCCTCTTATAGTGAGTGCATGAAGATTTGCTTTTCTGTGTAGTGTTGGCCTTCCTCTCTTTCCATTTCTATTTTCTTTTCTCCTTATTCTTGCTTGCAATGGGCTTGGATGATCCCCCAAGTTCTGGGTTCCCATTCTTTCCTCTAGCTTCTAGATGTGTAGCTTGAACAAATACCTCATCTATACTAGTGGGATTAAACATGAGGATAGTGTGCCTCATGTAGCTATGTAGACCACCGATGTATTTCAACAGAGTCTTAGGTGAGTCTAATGAGATTCCTAGAATCAAAGCTCTCTTCCTATATTCTTGGGTGTAACCTTGTACACTTTTCCCTTTCAATTGACGAAGAGTTTGCCAACTCATCATGGCTTGCTGCATGTAGGCCAACGAATAGAACTGCTTTTTGATTGCAGAAACAAATTCACTCCAGACAAAAAGAGTCTTACCATGTCTCTTCATGTCAACTTGGGTCCTACCTTCCCACCAAACCAAGGTAGTGCCCCCAAGGCATAGCCTGACCATCTGAATCTTGCTCTTGTCTGAGTCGATACTCTACGCTCTGCAATAAACATCAATTTGTCTGATCCAATTGTCCAGCTTTTATGCATTCAACTCTCCATCATATATTGGTAAATCAAATTTAACATCTAGTTTAATCAAAGATGTCTTATTTTTATGTTCAGGGCTATTAGGAGGTTTTAGAAAGCTTTCTTCTTTCCCCTTGCCTTTTGAGTGGTCATGGAGGAGAGAATCTTCATCTCCCTTGCCTTGTTTGGAGCTGATGAATCTTCATCTTTATGTTTTCTAAAGTCCTTATACATTTCCTCTACCATGGATCTCATGGCTAGGAAACTATCTATAAATTGAGGGATTGGGCCCACAGAACCTTCCTCCGACATTGTCTTCTGAGGATAGACTCTTCCAATTTCAAGATTAGTTTCGATTAACTTTCCTTCTCCTAATTTGAGCTTTGATCTAGTTAGCATTCAACAGCTAAATCTGGCACAAGCTTGTCTAACCTTAACAACCTATAGCTCTGATACCACTTGATCTAAAATCACCCTTAGGTGACCTCAGGAAATTAATTAAGGTATTACAGACTCATGTGTTGGTGTGTGTGTCTATGTTATCTTGTGCAACGGATCGATAAGATTGGAAAATACACAGACACTTGAAATAGTAAGAGATCACAGTAAGCAAACATAAACAAAACAAAATTTAATAAGGAGTTCACCCAATCCTCCTGGGCTACGTCTCTTGGTCTAACCTTCAGTGGTGACCTTTTTATTATGTTTTTAAAGCAAAGTCTTACAATAAGGAGCTCAATCTGAGTCTCACTTGACGGAGGATGATCAGTAGGATGGCACTTGGAATTCTTAAGTCCTTAGAGTTCACAGACTCCCCTTACCGAATTTCGACCTCAATTGGTCTATGTCTGCTTGATAATGCCCTTACTCTGATGGTCAGCTCAGATTCTCTACCCTCTGCAGCTTTGCCTCTCTTTTTTGTGTCTCTCAGCCTTTGGCTTCTTCACTGCTTCTTTGCCTCACTGTCTCTGTCCTGTCTCTATTAGCTCGTGGCTTTAAAGCTAGTTCATTCCTTGACTGTTCGTTTCGGCTTCCCGGCTCTCTGGATCGCCTGCCTTTGTCCGCTGGGAATTCTCTGCCCTGCATCATCATTGCTACGTAACGCTTCACAGAGAGGTGGCCACTTGTCTCCTTGCGAACTAAGTGTCAGTTCTTCCTAAATGGTCGTTTTTTCTGTTATTTCCCAGATGCTTGCAAAACAGATCCTTCTGTCGATTCATTGGTCAAATTGGACTTCAAATATTATGCGCCATATTTTATTTCTCCCTCGGATCCGGTCATCCATCGGGTTGAACTTTTCCCGTTGATTTGGAACCCCCAGATCCTACGGTCTTCGTTTATATCGCGCAGTTGAGTTGCTCGACTGTTAGTCCGTGATGTAAGCAGCTTCTCTTTCTCCCCGCTGGAGACCCGTCACTCAGTGTATGGAATCGCTGGGTCCTTGGCCAAACCCGCTTACTACCCGAAATGCCTCTGATATTCCATCAGTTTTGAGCATGGGACTGGCCTTGTCAGTTTTAGTGCTTTCCCACGGTTTTCAGGTTTCCCTTGTGAGCGAGTGCTCGGGGTCTTTCCTTCTCGAGGGGTTTTAACTAGCGATACGTGATTGGTGCTAATGGCATATCAGAAACAGCCTCCATTTTCGGATTTGAGCTTCCTAATTTCCATTTTTGTGCCATGCGCGGTCTCCATGGGCCAACGGTCAGCACACTTTGACCGAAGGTCCTCGTTGCTCTGTGCTGGTTGCAAATTTCCATTATTTAGAGGTTATTTCTGATAGCTATAAGATTTCTTGAAGTGTGTCATTCATTCTTACCAATCATGGAATTTTTTGAGGATCCAATTCAGATCAACAACCTAGAAAAAAGTTGTAATGAAAATGCCAATTTCATCATTTGAGGCATCCTAGAAAAAATTTGTAATGAAAATGCCAAGACAAAGCATTCACTCCACAAATAAAAGTTTGCTTACATACATTTACTTTCAATGTGTTTTCCTTTTATACATTATCATACCCCTCCACGGAAAGACATGTTTATTCAAAAAATCATGTGAGTTCATTGTTTAAATAATTAATTTGCCTTGCTATTTCATATTTCCAAATACTATGAGATAATACCATAGGCTTCACAAACTATGGGTTTGAAACCACCTTTTACTTTTTGACACACACACACAACTCACTTTAAATATTTAAAACTTGAAAAAATAGGATAACTAATGTTCTTATTTTTGGTAACCATAAACTATGTCTTATCAATATGGGTTTCATGAATTTACAAACTATAAAAATCAATAACATTACTAATGTCTTTTAAAATGAAAGTTATTATTTCTAAAATATTTTTTACTTTTATAAAAGGACATTTCAAGAGAAAATGCTTTTCATCCTTCACTTTCTCAATAATCATAGGAATAGCCAATAATTATATTCCATAATATTTTAAGTATTATATTCAAATTTAATATACAAGAATATTTTAATTTTAACAACAATGTTAATAACAATCATTATAATATATTTAGAAATAAAATAAAGAAAAAATGTATAAAATAAATAAATAAAGGCACCACTAATTACTATCAAGTTAAAAATATAATAAAATATTTTTGACTTTTGTAAGAGGACATTCAAAAAGAAAATGTCTTTCATCCTTCACTTTCTTAATAACCATAAAAATTACCAATAACTATATTCCAGTGTTATTCTCAATTTTATCATACAAATTTTATTAAAAAAAAATAAAATTAACAATTATTTTAATAACGATCATTATAATATATAAATAAATAAAATAACAAACATTATAATACATAAATAAATGAAATTTCAAAGTGTGCATAAAATAAATAAATAAACAAACCTATCACTCATGATTAGGTTATAAATATGATAGATATATAGTTTAATTATTTTAAGTTTTGGTTTTTAAGTTATTTAGATGAAACAACTTTCCGTAAGATCGTGATTTTTTTGATAGTTAAAATGTATTTTTGATTCAGTACCATAAAAAATAAGTGGAATGTTCAGATGAGTTTCACAATTTAAACTAATGAGTTCCAAATTACACTATTTTAATACATATTATTTATTTAGATATACTATTGCTGAAAGCGAAATACGTGAATGTTAGAATGCGTAATTTTTAATACATATGATTTATTTAGATATACTATTGCTGAAAGCGAAATACGTGAATGTTAAAATGAGTAATTTTTGTTTACATACATCTGATTTAATACAGTGAATAAGTAATTTTACATTATTGGGGAAATACAATGAAGGTTAAAATGAGTAATTTTTATTTGTATTATTTGAATGTATTTTTAATTTTAGAGAGGTAGATGAGGCATAGGCCAAATGATGAGCATGGCTTTCAATCTTGTCTAATGTTATGGAGGAGTGTCTATGATATGGAGTGTCTATGACATGGATATCAGTGAGATTAATGAAATTATTGGAGGGTTGATGCTGAGATATTTGTTATTTAGGTTGTTAGTCTTTGAATTAAAGAAAATTGATTCAAATCGATTTTTTTAGATATGACATTGATATAATGATTGATAGCAAATTGCAGAACTGCACTTGCTAATGATATTTGGTGCCAATTTGTGTGTGAATTAGTGTGAGCAATTTCCAAAGAGACTTAGGATATGGTTTTTTAGTTCATGACTTGTGAGATGAGAAGTTATGATGGGGGAATTATGTAAGGATCATTTCAATTTTAAATGTATTTTTATTATAAAATTTGAAATATTTTGAAAATTTAATGGATATAATGAAATCATTTATATTTGATAATTGCAACCAAAAAACATAAATTGAAATAAATCATGCTTCTGTGTTGTGTAAGTGTTGATGCTCTGTTATGACATGGGTGAAACCAATCCACTATTTAATTTTATTGAGTGCAGGATCTCCAAAGTAGCAAGTAGAGGAAGCTCTGACGAAGTTGGCATGATCACAACGCATGTTAGAAGATAGGTTAAGCATTTTTTGATAAAAAACATTACGCTAGGCGTGCATGTCAGAAGATAGGTTAAGCATTGTTTGGTAAAAAAATTTATGCTAGGCGTGCTCGTGCAATTTCCAATTTTCCAATGACAAAAGCACAACATATCTTTTCCCTAATGTGTTCATATGGTGACATATGCTCCAATGACAAAACCATAGTTGATATTGATTTGCAACCCATTTCTTGTGTGGGCTTATCCAAAATGGCATGTGAGTCCCATGAATAAGAAGTTAATAGTAGCATCTCTAGAGGTGCATGGAAGTAGTGTGCTTGTCATACTGGAAGATAATATGAGATATCCACTACTTGGCTATTGTTTTAGAAGAAAACTCTTGGAATGTTAACATAGTGTATGCCATTCCTAAGATGTTGATTTGAAGTTTGAATGATCACTAAGTGGTTGCAACTATTCGTGTTCCTCCAAAGTGATAGTCAATCACAACATGTTTGTGTGTTGGCAAAGTATTGCTAAAAGATCCATTTATGGTGATATTTAGCGGTATGAAGATTATTTGGTGTGTTTGAGTTGATAATGTACATGATGTGTTAACATTGAGATGAATATATTTGTGTATTTGAGTTGATAACTTATTTGGTGCGTTGGAGTTGAATTGATAATGTAATGGTGTGCCCAAGACAACAACTAAATAACCCCAGTTATAATGCATCAAAGTTGAGAGGTGTAGTCTTTATGGTGAATAGGTGGGTGCAACTTAACTAGAATGTTTATATGTGCATCCTTGTTCTTAGGTATATAAGTCAAACTAACAATTCTCTTTTGCTTAAGCATCCTTAGCTAATGCATATCCATATAGCATAGTTAAGTTGAGTCCCTAAAATGACCACCTATTTTATTTACATGAAGGAGGAGTTTGTTCACCTATATAGGAACTTTCTTAACTCTTGGAGAAATCGGTTATGTGTCAATCGAATTTTTTAGGAGTGGACCATATGTTGCTTGTGGACTCATGATGATGTTATGGGACAAAGACCTATATACACATTCTTTTGTATGTTAGAATGAACTAATACTCAAGGGACATGTGTCAACATAGAGTGAGAACATTCATTACACTATTTAGCTCTTGGAAGGTCGATTGATCAATTGCACATTTAAAGGGAATTCATCAAGAAGTTGAATGAACAATATACCACATTTTATTATATGAGTAGCTAAAACAATTAGGTACCCATCTATTTTAAGTGATGGTTGTTCCTTTATAAAGACTTTTAGCAAATAATAATGTTTACAAGAAGAAAGTCCCCATCAAAAGACAAACTTTGTTGATAAAGGGTATCTTGAGTAAGCATTTATTACAAAAAAAAAACTAAAGATTAGTAAACACCTACTTTGTAAGAATGAATACCTCTTACTTATCTTATGCGTGATACTTGATTATACTAAAAGTTAAAGTTAATAATTTATTGGTTATTGTAAAATAGAATTTGTCTTTAAATAAATAATTTGCTTCTAAACTAGATCTGAAATATTCTATCTTATTTTAATTTACTATTAAAATATTTCTCAATAAATTATTAATATACTAAAATAATAGTTTTATCTTAAAAGAGAAACTTAATCTATTTATAAATAGCTTTGTTTGCTATCAATAGCAGTTGTCTTTAACGCGACTTTTTGAAAGCTTTTCTGGTGGCTTTTTCTGGTCAAAATCCTGCAGTAAATTACTGGAATCACAAGTTTGATAGCTAGTTTCTGCACAATCAAAGTGTCCCATGGGTTTCCCAGGGTGCTCAATCCAAATATGCAGTTAAAAAACCATTTTAACTGCAACAAAAACCATTTTAACTGCAATTTCTTCTGCCGGATTCCGTCATCGGAATCTCCAAAAAGTCGCATTATAGACAACTCCCTATCAATATATATAGCACTAATTATTTTTATGGATAAATAATGTTTACTGCTACAATTTTTAACACAGAAAACAATGTCACAATATCTTAACAATCCTAGGAGAATCTCCATTTCAGATGACAAATTAGAGTCCGTATTATTTCTTCCGGTCACAATTTCAAGAAGAACAACGCCAAAGCTATAGACATCAACTTTTACAGATAGTTGTCCCCCACAGAGCGTACTCTGGTGCCATATACCCACTGGAAATCCAATTTACAATGGGAAAGACTCAGTAACGAAAATTGAAGGAAAGCTATTTCGAAACGAAACTGTTTGACTCTCTCTCCAAAAGTGGAAGGGAAAAGTGACCTCCATCACTCCATTATTTATACCAAGATGTCTAGAAATGCAAAATTTGCATTACCTGGGTGTCAATATAGTAATAGAAGTAGGGGCGTTCGATGGAAGAAGAGGCAGAGGAATATGAGATGCCGACGAATGTGATAGGTCTACGTGGGAATTGGTGGAATGGGTATTTGGGGTTACATAAGCAGGCCTTGTGGGATCTGGAAGCGTCGTGGAAGCAGTTGAAAGCATCAAAATAACTGTAGCCATTAGTGGACGAAGTGATGAATCAGCTTGTGTACACAAAAGGCCAACATGAATGCATCTCACGACTTGCTCTTCATTACATGTTTCAATGATTGTTGGATCAATAATTTGCACGCTATTTCTTCTGGTGTACGAATTCCACACCTGCATTTCATAAAATATTTATAAATGATGACGAAGAGATTCATAAGATTCAGTTCAATTTAGTTTTATGGAAAATTAGTATAAATGTCAATACATGAATTCATGCCAAAATAGATTACTTAAACACATAATCTCATACTTCAACTAAATTCTTTATTGATGAACTAAATAACATGATCCAAAATCTTAAATACACTATTTAGATACATATGGTTTATTTAAAAGGTTAGAATAGTAATTTTTATTTTAATATATATGGTTTATTTAGATACATTATTGTTGAGGGGAAATACAATGAAAGATAGAATGAGTAATTTTTATTTGTACTATTTGAAAGTATCTTTAATTTCAGGCCCGTAGATATTTTTTCTAAAATAATTTTCTTTCAAATTTTATATTGTTAAATTTAAATGTATATGAGGAGATTCTTTCCAACTATTTGAAATGATTTAGATGAGGCATGCCCAAATGATAAGCATGGCTTTTAATCTTGTCTAATACTATGGAGGAGTGTCGCTGACATAGGTATCAGTGAGATCAGTGAATTCATTGGCACGTTGATGCTCAGATATTTGTTGTTCACCTTGTCAGTGTGTAGATTAAAGAAAATTGATTGCAATGGAATTTTTAGATATGGCATTGATATAATGATGGATAGCAAGTTGCATAACGGCACTTGCTAATGATATTTGGTGCCAAATTGTGTGTGAATTAGTGTGAGAAATTTCCAAAGAGACTTAGGATATGGTTTTTTTAGCTAGGGACCCGTGAGATGAGAACTTATGATGGGGAGGAATTGATGGGGAGGAATTATGTAAGTATCGTTTCAATTTTAAATATATTTTTATTATAAATTTTGAAATATTTTGAAAAATTAATAGATATAATGAAATCATTTATATTTGATAATTGCAACCAAAAAAACATAAATTGAAATAAATCATGCTTCTGTGTTGTGTAAGTGTTGATGCTCTGTTATGACATGGGTGAAACCAAACTACTATTTAATGTTATTATGCTATTGAGTGCAGGATCTCAAAAGTAGTAAATAGAGGAAGCACTGACCAAGTTGGGATGGTCACAACGCATGTCAGAAGACAGGTTAACAATCCATTTCTTGTGGGTGCTTATCCAAAATGGCATGTGAGACCCATGAATAAGAAGTTAATAGTAGCATCTCTAGAGTAGCAGGGAAGAAGTTCCATATCAAGTGCATGGAAGTAGTGTGCTTGTCATACTGGAAGATAATATGAGATATCCACTACTTGGCTATTGTTTTAGAAGAAAGCTCTTGGAATGTTAGCATAGTGTATGTCATTCTTGAGTTGTTGATTTGAAGTTTGAATGATCACTAAGTGGATGCAACTATTCGTGTTCCTCCAAAGTGATAGTCAGCCAACATGTATGAGTGTTGGCGAAGTAGTGTTAAAAGATCTATTGATGGTGAGATTATTTGGTGTGTTTGAGTTGATAATGTACATGATGTGTTGACATTGAGATGGATATCTTTGTGTATTTGAGTTGATAACTTATTTCGTGTGTCCAAGTTGAATTGATGATGTAGTGGTGTGCCCAAGACAACAACTAAATGACCTTAGTTATAATGCATCCAAGTTGAGAGGTGTAGTCTTTATGGTGAATAGGTGAGTGCAACTTAACTAGAATGTTTATATGTGCATCCTTGTTCTTAGGCATATAAGTCAAACTAACCATTATGTCTTGCTTAAGCTTGATGTTAGCTAATGCATATCCATATAGCATAGTTAAGTTGAGTCCCTAAAATGACCACTTATTTTATTTCTATGAAGGAGGAGTTTGTTCACCTATATAGGAACTTTCTTAACTCTCAGAGAAATGGGTTATGTGTCAATTGAATTTGTTATGAGTTGACCATATATTTCTTCTAGACTCATGGGGATGTTATGGGACAACAACCTATATACACATTCTTTTGTATGTTAGAATGAGCTAAGACTCAAGGGACAAGTGTCAACATAGAGTGAGAGCATTCATTACACTAGTTAGCTCTTGGAAGGTCGATGGAATCAATTGCACATTTAAGGGGAGTTAATCAAGAAGTTGAATGAACCATATACCACATTCTATTATATGAGTAGCTAAAACAATTAGGTACTCATGTATTTCAAGTGATGATTGTTCTTTTATATAGACTTTTGGCAAATAATGATGTCTACAAGAAGAAAGTCTCTAGTTGCATCAAAAGACAAACTTTGTTGATAAGGCGTATCTTGAGTAAGTATTTATTGCAAAGAACTAGAGGTTGATGAACATCTATTTTGAAACATATGAATGCCTTAGTTATCTTATATGTGATACTTGATTATACTAAAAGTTATAGTTAATAATGTATTGATCATTGTAAAATAGTTTGTATTTAAATAATACTTTGCTTCTAAACTCAATATGAAATATTCTATCTTATTTTAATTTACTATTAAGATATTTCTTAATAAATTATTAATCTACCAAAATAATATGCATCTTAAAAGGGAAACCTAACCTATTATTCTATTTATAAATAACTTTGTTGGCTATTAATATAGCACTAATTATTTTTATGGATAAATAAATGTTTACTGCTGCATCTTTTTACACAGAAAACAATGTCACAGTATCTTACCCATCCGAGGAGAATCTCCATTTCAGATGACAAATTAAAGGCCGTATTCTTTCGTCCAGTCACAATTTCAAGAAGAACAACGCCAAAGCTATAGACATCTGCTTTTACAGATAGTTGTCCGCACAGAGCGTACTCCGGTGCCATATAGCCCCTGCACATTCAAATTACAATGGCAAAGACTCAGTAACGAAAATGGAAGGAAAGCTATTTCGAAACGAAACCGTTTGAGCTGGATAATAAGATAAAAATATCTTCGATAAAGATAATATTTTTATATCCATTATAAATTTCAATAATATATGAAAGACAGCAACAGCTAGATCGATTTCAAGAATGTCAATTGCATCTATTTCAAGGATGCCTAAGCAGGTTCGACTAAAAGGTGGCATTAGGAGAGGGACAGTTTCAAGAACGTACAATTACAAAAAAATAGTGGAAATAGTGGAAACTCAAATACAGTGTCTCAGAATAGAGTGATGCGTGAAAATTTTACAGAACATTTCAAAGATGCGTAATCAGGCTCGACCAAAAACTGCCATTAGGAGAGGGAGAGTTTCAAGAAGGTACAATTACAAAAAAACAGTGGAAACTCAAATACAGTGTCTAAGAATAGAGTGATGCGTGAAAATCTTACAGAGTTCCAGCCGCTCTCGTGCTGACGTGGGTTTCATCTTCAGAAAAAAGTTTGGCTAAGCCGAAATCTGCTATCTTAGGATTAAGTTTGTCGTCCAACAAGATATTACTTGCTTTGATATCTCGATGAACAATCCGCAGTTGAGAATCCTGGTGAAGATACAGAAGCCCACGAGCTACTCCCAAGATAATGTTGTAACGCTTCTGCCAATCAAGATCGGCCCGTTTGTTTGGATCTGTGTCCATGCATGCCACCACCCATTCAACACCCAAAATTTAATTTACATAT